>JASSUY010049157.1:14632-37526 GCA_032466535.1 Forpus xanthops
GTGGCATGGTTTAGTGGGAGGTGTCCTTGCCCATGGCAGGGGGGTTGGAACTAGATGATCTTAAGGTCCTTTCCAACTCTAACTATAATATGATTCTATGATTATCTACTTGCTGTGTCAGCCAATGTTTTGTCAGATTATTCAGGCAAATCAAGAACATATTCTCTGATGAACCAGCCCTATAAATTAGCTGTTGCTTAAAAAGATGTTCTCTAGAAGTCTGCATTCACTACTTTTGTTTTAATTTGATTAAACAAAACAGGGCTCTGTCATTTAAATCAAAGTTGTTATCTAGAACTGGTACAATATCATTAATGCAAATGTTGAGCTGCACCTGCCAAAAATATAGAGAATTTTATCCAGGAGATTAAATAAGAACCTACAATGCAGACATCCAATACCCTGAGTATGAGTGCTAAAAGAAATAATTCTGGTAAAAAGAAGATTTATATTATAAGATGCACTTAAAGGAAATTTTACTGTGGAAGGTGTAATGGCACAACTAAGAACTATGACTTCTCATTTTATTAAGGATTAGATTATTTCTGTATTAATGATTTCTATGATTCTATGATTTGCATGCATTCTCTTCTATGCAAATAAAGTCTAAAGACCTCTTCTGAAATCAGTAAAACATTGGAGAACCCATGATGTTTCTAATGAAACATTCAAGATTATATAAAAAAAATATATTTTGCCTAAAAAATTTATCCTTATCTTTGTTCTCACTGACACCTCTTCCCGTGGAAGGAGTATTCTACTGCACTAGGTATGGGTTTAAGGCCAAATTATGGTTCAACATGTAGAAACAGATCAGCTTATGTAACTCAGATAATTATGCAGTAGCAAGATACCCAGAACTACTATTTAAAGAACAAATGGCAGGCACAAAAAGAAATATTCTGAATATAAGTGTTAAATAGTTCTCTGTCTATAACCTACATTAACCTGTGTGTATCCTGTGAACATGTATCATGTACATGTATCCTCTGAAAGGAAATTCTTAGGGACTTTAGCAGACTGAGACCTTCATTGGGAACTAAAAAAATACCACTTATATTATTTTTAATGACTACTACTTATTGAATATTAAAGCAATGTACAATTAACTGAAATCTAACTGTTCTATGAGACTCAGTAGCTTATAAATATCATAAATCATTTTAGTAATAGTTATCACTTGTTCTTTTGTTAGGTACTTACACTCAAGAGGAAATGAAAGTGTTAAATAGCAAATTAATGTAGAGATGTTTGTATTTAGATTATCTTTCACCAAATAACATTTTAAACCATTTGCATCAGCAGCAACACCCCTATTAAGTATATATTACTTTTTGAAGAATGATAGTGAAACAACTGTTGGACAGTAGCAAGCTGTTTGTTGAAAATTTAGGGCACTTAAGACTATATTTTTTACTCTTAACATAGTTTTTACAGTTCTTAATAGCTGAAAGGAAATGGTGATTCATCATGTGCAGAAAATGCTGCCTAATGAAACACTGAGTCTAAAAAAAAAGAACAGAAAATATAGGATTATCTGTTTAATATCCCATGAGTGGCCAGTGCTTGGCAATTACAGACTTTCTGAGCCAAAGATTATATTTAGATTATTGTGTTTAGCAGATAATGAGTGTTCTTTTACATTTTTAGTTTCTAGACCATTCTGTGTTAATGAAATCTCCCATTTCATTTTTACTGTGTTTTATCTTGGTGTCTGTATTAAACCCTATCCAAAGACAAAAAAAAAACTTTGCCATGCATTTCAGGAGCAGACTCAGAAAAAATATCTATAAGATGCATATTTTTGATCAACTGGAGAACAAAAATTTTAAGTAATAAAGCAATGCAATGTAGTTATTTTTTCCCTCCACCCCCCCAAAAAAAAAAATAATCATCTCAGAATTTTTATTGACAAAAGTACCAGTAAAAAGATGAAATGCTAGATTTCACTTTTTATGATCTTTCAACTGAAATAAACTGCAAAGAGGAGGAAAGAGTGCTTGGTTAGGAATTTTAAGCTCAGAAAAGTTTTAGAATGAAAAGAAATTGCACATAAACGCACCTTACTACCTGATAGGAAAACCATAGAACTAATAAATTACTGTCATACAGACTTTCAACATCTGTTCTACTCCTTTAAAGAAATATAACTGAGAATTTAAAGTTTTAGGATTATTCACACCTATATTATTCACATGCAAAGGTGTTTTACATATCTCATCATAATAAAGTGTCTCCTATACAAGTATGTATTGACATACTATACAAAGAACTGTGATTTTTCTCGTCATTTCATCAAGGTAAGTTAAATCTTTCACAATTTAAGCATTGTTATAAACATAATTTGGGTAATGTTTTTTTTAAGAAGTTGGTGGTTTTCCTAGCTGAAACATTTTTGGTAATAAATATATATGCAACAATGAAACTTAATTACTCTTGGATATCATAGTTCATCTGAAATGGAATTTCATTTTGGTGAGAATTGTGTTTGGGTAGTGTAGATATCCTGGAGGGCTGAGTATACTTTGTAGAGGAGAATGGGAAGGAAAACACAGTATGATTCTTGGAAATGTCATATTCATGTTTTTGTCTCAGTGAGGTGCTGCTGAACATTTTAATTAACTCTGTCATGAAGAGAGGAGAAATATAAATTTTCATAGAATCATAGAATCATAGAATAGTTAGATTTTATATGTTTGTAAAGTTCCAATCAGTTCTTTTGAAACCAGGACAGTCAACAACTGAAAAATGCAAATATTTATCCTTATACCTATACTGCATTTAAATTGAAAGATCCTTACAAAATGCAAAATGACATTTTGATAAACATTTAAAGAAAAGGTACGAGTTTTTGTAGGTACGCCTCTAAATCTAATAATTTTTCTCCTCATTTGAATGATTCAAAGGTATCTTGCACAGTGCCAAGCAGAGTAAATTAACTTTATCAAATGCAATTGAGAGATACTGGGAGAGGTGGACAGTTATTGAGGTAGGGAGGAAGAAAAATAGTAATTATTCAATGAGAATATGTACCTCTCAAAATTAAAGTATCTTTCAGCCTGGACCTTCTGTATTCAATCTTCTTTAATAAGTTATTGTTTGGTTTTTCTGAATGATTTTTCTCTAAAGTAGTATTAGTTCCAAATACTGTAAGTAATGTTCAAATATCAAATAGGCTGGTGGCTATATGACAGAAATAACCACTGGGTTTCTTAAGCGCTTTCAGTTTTATAACCCAAATCTTGAACTGTAAAACAAACAAGAAAGCAAGGGGTACATCTGAACATATTAATTGTATGGGATATGTCACCTTTAAACAGTTTACTGAATTCCTCTATTATCTGATATTTGTGGTTTTGTTAAATGCGATGTTACATTGTAGCAATTACTGCATTTGATTTAATTTCTTGATACTTCAGAGACCAGAACAGGCTCAAAAGGAAGAAAAAATCAATTTTCAGATATTCTTTATTGTAATGCTTTTCCTTTGCTTATGAACACCAGGTAGCCAAAGCAGTATAGATTTCTCAGGGTAAGAGAAATAAAACATAAGCAATTTTACTACTCAATGATACATGCTCAAAACATATTTGATAAAAACATGGGGGTTTTTTTTGGATAAAGTTTTGATTCAAAGCACATTGCAACCATTAAAGGCATTTGGCTGCTTACATTATGGTTTAGATCCAACTAGAGAGAAAAAAAAATTGTATATAGGAAGCTTTGTTACTTACAAAATAACGAATACCATCTATATTTCAATTTTACTGAAGGTATTCAATGGAGATGGGAGCAAGTGTAAGTCTGCAGAGTACTTAACAATATTTGTTTTCTAGATTTTTCTTATACTGTACTGCATGCCTTTTCTTATACAGCCAGCATCACAATAGCATAAGTATTTAGTAAATACTTCACAATCCTACCGAAGAGGATGTTTGGTACAGTATAGGATCACTACTCTATTAAATTGGCCCATTTTAAATGATCTTTATTTGGCAGTTAATGCCTTCCAATCATATTAAGAAAAAGAGAAGCCAGAAACAGCACCTTTCTTATAGTACAATAACCTAAAATCAAAATAATAATAAAAAAAAACTAAAAATTGCTAGCTGCTTAATGCAGTACATTTGTACTTCATTACAGAGGATATTTGTGCTAATATCAGTACTATGGTTACTTGGAGTGAGAAACTATTTGTTGTTGCTTAATCCTTTCCAATCTATTGAAAGAAATAACAGTAAACTCCTAAGGCTACATCTCATGTATACTTTGTCATCCATATAGGAACATGCAGGGAAAAATCTTCAGCTATTTTAAGTGATTGCAGAGCCACTTCAGATAATTAGTGAAATTGATGTGGCATGAACGTTTGATTGATGTTAAAAGCATTTACTTGCCACAGCAGTAGGTACATAGCTTGCTTGTCATTTCAACTTGAAATAATGCAATTTGATGTCATCAGTATTGCATCATAAACACGTAATGCTTTCCTGGTTTTGAGATTTTTTTTTTTTTAGTTTTATTCTGCTTTCTTTCCTGCAGAAGTTTGATGTTTTGGCTGGATTTTAGCATATGAAACAAGTTCCAGTATGTTCTATTAATGAGCATGCAATGAATTTAGTCAGTAGCCATCACAGAGTATTATCACCAGTGTGAAATTTTTTGTTATTTCATTCAATATATCTGAAACTTTTCTTCAAATATAGTAATATATTTGGGTATTACTTCCAATTCTATGTAAGTTTTACATATTACAGGAACAGTTATGGTTTATAAATCAAGTATAAAGTGTTATTATAATAGGATAACTATACTCTATCAGCAAAACATCAGGAATTATTAATGTAGTGAAAGATAGGACTAGAACATATTTTTTCATAGGCTTTATTTTTACTGTCTTTGACAAATAATTTGAGTCTTAGCTATTTGATATAGAATATATACGATTCTTGATTTTTCCCATCAACACTGCCACCAATCACCTTGTAGGGCTGTTCAATACATTGCATCACTGGGACTTTGCTGTGCAGAATATTTCCAGAAACTCCCTTTTCTGTGTTAAGAGAGCTTATCAGAGTTAAGACAGGGTAGTGGAAAAGATACCCTTTGCTAGTCCTTCATAAGGAGTAATAAATGGAGTACTGGTTAGAACAGTTGTAATCCCCAAAGTCATTGTCTCTATTCCACATTTTTTTTATTCTTCCTGTGAAAAACAAAGCTGGTTTAGCCCATGAAACAGTGTCATTAAGTTAGCTCTTTCTTGATTAATGAAACTTATATTAATGAATAGGAAATTCTTTCTAGTGCCAAATACATCAAAGAGATTTAAGTTTACCAGTTTATGACTGATACAGTGCCAAGAACATTCTTTCAGTACAAAAATGTACACAAAAGCATAATTGTGCATTGTCTCTCCTTGGCACATTCATTAATATCTAATCCTGCACAATGTCATAGTAATAACATATTTTATCAGCTGTAACCAAATTAGCTTTTGCCTAGGAATAGAAGTAAAAGATTGGCTATTCACGGGAAAGGGCTTTGTCTTCTTGTTCTGAGATAAGCAACTGCTAGTGACTTGGGACTTTGCTGATATCCTTGATATGATTTGAAGACATCCAACTACAGTATGCTCTGACTTTAAATACTGTAAAGGAAGCACACATAGGATTAAGTCTTGACTGAAAAAGAACTTATTACTAATGTGCCGTTTGATGCCTTTCTGAAATGCACATTAATGTCAAAGGCAACAAATACTGATAACTTCTGATATACTTATGTGTGTCATGGGTTCAGCAGTAGCAGCCATTTTTCTCCTTAGTAGCTGATGCAGCTCTGTGTTTTTGACTTTTGGCCTGGGAATAGAACTGACAACACTGATGTTTTTAGTTACCACTGAAATATTTAGTCTGACCAAGGACTTTCTGAGTCTCATGCTCTGCCAGGGAGGAGGAGAAGCCGTGAAGAAGCAGAGACAGGACACCTGATCCAAATTACGCAAAGAGGTATTCCATACCACAGCATATCATGCCCAGGATGTAAAAAAACGAGAGCAGGGCCCCAGAAGAGGGGGGTTTGCTGCTGGGTCGGGATTGGTATTGGTTGGTGAATGATTGTATTCTCTTTCATTGATTTCCCTTGTCATTATTATTGGTGGTAGCAGTAGTGATCTGTATTATACCTTAGTTACTGAACTGCTCTTATCTCAGCCTGTGGGAGTTACATTCTTTTGATTCTCCACCCCATCCCTCCGAGAGCTGGGGAAGAAAGAGGAGGGAATGAGTGAGTGAACTGCATGGCTGACTGGGCTTAAACCACGACAATGTGACATCATCTTAACTTAGGTGAAACTTGATTTATAATCAGTCCTATTTTTAAAGATATTTTAACAGATTTCATGTTCTTATTTTCCTACTTTTATGTTAACTCCTGGCTAATGCATGAATCTCATTGTTACAGAACATTTTACATTGAAAAAATTTCAAGCAATGTTTTTATTTTCTCTTTCTCAGAATTATTGTTATTTTGGAAAGAGATTTCAATTTGAGTGAACTGATTTTAAAAATTGCCATAATTCACACATTCTTTGATCATAAAGCAGCTATTATCACTGATACCCTTGATTAAATGTAGGAATGTCTTTGCAGAAATGTTTGGTATTGAGAATAACATAAAGCTCTATTCAGGTTTCCAAAAACAGATTTTTACAGAACAGTCTATGGTAGATATTTAAAGCAGGTTCCCTAATTTGTTTTCAATATGATCGCAAATATATCTATCAAAAAGAGGGAAATAATAGATTTTCTTTCAGTAAAACCACATTTTTGAATAAGCCCCACAACCTTTGCTCTGTAATAGTATTGTCAAAACTAAATGACTTTTTTTCTGGAATTTGGAAGTCTTTCACTGGCACATGAAAGACTTGAAAGGCATACTAATGAAACTTAATTGTATTGGAAATGACAAAACTTATGCCATTTCCACTGTTAATTAGCAATAAACCTTGAGATCAACTACTTCGCTCTGCTGAGATAAAGAAAACCATTCACCTAATGCTCTGAATGCCTGAAGGCTTGTTGAGAGAACTGCAAGGCTTGCTCTGACACAAACACTGTGAGATGCCTGATCTCTTGGACATTGGAACATTCCGCTGCCATCTCCTAACAAATTGTGTAGACTATACTTGACAACAATAATTATACTAAGTTACCCATCATCTCTTAAAGAAAACAACTACAACATTGATAATTTGCTTCCTTCCAGCTTCTAATATTTAATATTTCCATCCTAATGACACAAATATTTTCTTCAGCAAAAGGCACAAATTAGTTGTGTTGTGTTGAATGTTCAAGTTGCTCAGTATATATTGTATGTATGTAGACTGCATTGTACACAGTGTTATTTGTCACAGGGTGTCACAAAGGGCATAGTTAGCTTATGAGACAAAGCAAAATATGCTTAGCGATGAATCCTTGAAAGAACAGCAAGTATAAAGAGTTCAGAAACTAAGAATTAATTACAGACCAGTCAGTCTCAACTCTGTACCTGTCAAAATCTTGGAGCAGATTGTCCTGGAAACCATGCTAAGGCACATGAAAAACGACAAAGTGCTTGGTGACAGCCAGCGTGGCTTCACTAAGAGGAAATCCTGCCTGACCAATTTGGTGGCTGTCTATGATGGGGCTACAGAACAGATGGACAGGGGTAGAGCAATTGATGTCATCTACATGGACTTGTGCAAAATGTTCAACACTGTCCCCCACGATATCCTTGTATCCAAATTGGAGAGATATCAATTTGATAGGTGGACCACTCAGTGGATAAAGAACTGGCTGGAAGGCCGCACACTGAGAGTTGTGGTCAATGGCTTAATGTCCAGCTGGAGACCAGTAACGAGTGGTGTCCCTCAGGGATTGATGTTGGGACCGATCTTGTTCAACATCTCTGTTGGTGACATGAACAGTGGGATTGAGTGCATCCTCAGCAAATTTGCCGATGACAGCAAGCTGTGTGGTTCAGTTGATACATTGGAGAGAAGGAATGCCATCCAGAGGGACCTTGATATGCTTGTGAGGTAGGCTGATGCCAACCTCATGAAGTTTAGCCATGACTAGTGCAAGGTCCTACACGTGAGTCGGAGCAATCCCAGGCACAGCTACAGGTTGGGCAGAGAGTGAGAGCAGCCCTGTGGAGAAGGACTTGGGGGTGTTGACTGATAAAAAAGTGAACATGAGCCAGCAGTGTGCCCTTTCAACCCAGAAAGAGAACCGTATCCTGGTTTGCATCAAAAGGAGCATGACCAGCAGGTTGAAGGAGGTGATCCTGTCCCTCCACTCTGCTCTCGTGAGACCTCAGTTGGAGTATTGTGTACAGTTCTGGTGTCCTCAACAGAAAAAGGTCATGGAACTGTTGGAACAAGTCCAAAGGGGAGCCATGAGGATGATCAAGGGAATGGAGCACCTCCCGTATGAAGACAGGCTGAGAAAGTTGGGGCTGTTTGGCCTGGAGAAGAGAAGGCTGCGTGGAGACCTCATAGCAGCCTTCCCATATCTGAAGGGGACCTATAGGGATGCTGAGGAGGGACTCTTCATTAGGGAATGTAGTGACAGGACAAGGGTTCGAACTTAAATACGGGAAATTTAGATTGGATCTGGGGAAGAAATTCTTTAGTTTAACGGTGGTGAGGCACTGGAATGGGTTGTCCAGGGAAGTTGTGAATGCTCCATAGCTGGCAGTGTTTAAGGACCCTTTGGACATAACCTTGGGTGGCATGTTTTAGTGGGAGTTGTCCTTGCCCCTGGCAGGCAGGTTGGAACTAGATGATCTTGAGGTCCTTTCCAACCCTAACTATTCTATGATTCTATGATTCTACTTTTCTTTCACTTCAATGGAAACCACCATTTGCTTTCATTTCTCTTTCAACATTTTCAAGAGTATTTTCATCATCTAATCAGACTGCTCTGCATATGGCTTACCTGCCGAATTGTCATATTAAGTACAATTCCATGGACAATTCATGAAAGTTTGTATTTAAGGCAGTACTTTGTGCAAGTATTATTCATAAAACCATTTAAAATGTATAATTATATAAAGTGGTTCACACTATATTTTTAATATTTTCATACAAGCTGAGCAGCATGAGCTGAGTGCACAGACAAAAGACTGAGTATAATAAAAATATAACAACTGGAATAACAACGAACTAATTTCGTAAGTCATTCAATGACAGTTAAAGCATACATCCTTTTAAATCTGCTAAAGAGTTACTTTTAAATACAAAACATTGCTCATCTGCGTCTATTTTAGACTGCAGCATGTAACTAGATATATTTTAAGTTTTAGCTTCTGGAATTTTGAAAGTCAGTCAAAGTTATTCTAGTATCTTGAAAAGTACATATGGATTTTCCACAAGGCAACTAAAATGTGGAAGCACAATCCATTATTCAAAATGCACATTATACGGTGTAGGCCAGATGCTATTGTGTTCTATACGTTGTTCCTTATCAGTCAAAGTGCTCTGAGCTCAATACAAGTAAGCAAGAATTTTGTAAAGAAATTTTGTATGTGATCATAGTTGGTACTTGTAAAGATGTCTTATTTGATTTTTTAAATTTGAAATAACATGAAGTCTCTCTTACCATAGTTTCACAGAACCATAGCATTGGGATTGGGTTTTCTGTTTATCTGAACCATCACCATAAGTATATTGTGTCAAATACTTCCTAAATGTTTTATGCTTTCATGAGACCTCACTTGGAGTACTGGGTGCAGTTCTGGTGTCCTCAACAGAATAAGGACATGGAACTGTTGGAACAAGTCCAGAGGAGGGGCAGAGCATGATCAGGGGATTGGAGAACCTCCCATATGAAGATCGGCTGAGAAAGTTGGGGCTCTTTGGCCTGGAGAAGAGAAGGCTGCTTGGAGACCTCAGTTCTGAAGAGGGCCTATAAAGACGCTGGAGACTTTTCATGAGGGAATATATTGATAGGACAAGGGGTAATGGGTTCAAACTTAAACAGGAAGTATTGATTGGATATGAGGAAGAAATTCTTTACTGTAAGGGTGGTGAGGCACTGGAAATGATTGCTGAGGGAAGTTGTGAATGCTCCATTGCTGATGGTGTTCAAGGTCAGATTGGACATAACCTTGGGTGGCATGTTTTAGTGGGAGTTGTTCTTGCCCCTGGCAGGCAGGTTGGAACTAGATGATCTTAAGGTCCTTTCCAACTCTATTCTATGATTCTATGATTATATATATATATAAATTTTCATCAGCAGCAGATTCATTTGTAGTTTGGAGTACAGTAGCCTCTTATGCCAAAGTCATGTTACAAATTTAGCTAATTAATTAATTATTGCAAAGCACTTTGAGAACCCTGGAGAGAAGATGATACGAAAGTATGTGATGTTATTTTAATAATTTTCCATTTGGCAGGGTAGAATGAATTACCGTAGAGCCCTCAGGATCCTGATCCTGATTAAGGACTGTTGACTGTACTGTAGAAAGTACTGTTTCCATTTCCTTTCTGTTTGGTAATCTTCCAACTTTCAGCAGTCCTCTAGTAAAAGGAGAACGGTTCTTATGTATGAGTTTTGGAAGGTTAGAAAACGGTTTTGGATGAGCAGGCAACAGCTAATTTAATCTCATCGGAATCCCTGGGAAGCTGCTATGGGGAGAAAATCTGCTAGAGTTTCAATGAAATCAGAGATATCTGGAGCAAAAAATTCTCTTTAATGGAAAGACTTGGATTTTCAACAAAGGACCCAACTGGCTAAGGAAGGAGTTTCTCAATTAACTGAAATGCAACAAGAAAGCATATAAGTAAAGACAAGGCCAGGAAACATAGAAAGAATCTAATAGAATTATAGGGACTGAGAAACAAAATCAGGAATGACAGAACTCAGCTGGAATTAAAATTAGATAGCAACATAAAAGGTAACAGGAATGGATTTTACAGATATGCCAGGAGTAAATGTATTCAGAGAAAACGTGGCTGTGCTATCTTCAGATGCAAGTATCTCTATAAATATCACTTTAGGAGGGGATGCCAGCAACAGCTGGGGAGCACTAGATTAGATACTTCTTAGAACAACATCTGCTAGATGGGATTCACTTGGGTATGATGAAAGCATTGTCTGATTGCAAGGTTATTGTCTATTATCTATGAAAAGAATTTATTGACTGGGAGAGGTCCATGACAACCAGAACAAGGTTAATATGATTCATATTTCTTTAAAAAACAGCAAGAAGAAGAATATGGGAAATTGTGACCAATAGGCTCAGATCTTGGGCTAATGGAATCAATCTATTGCCATAGATGTGAAGGACAGAACTCAGGAGATGTCAATATGAATTTATTGAGTAAAATGCTACCCAGCCTGCTTGCCTTTTACAATGGATTTACTTCCTGCATGGGTGAAGGGAAAGTGGTGACTGTGACGCTGCTGGATGCTGGTAGATCTTGTGACCATGTCTTACTGTGCTCTCAGTTGGAAGTTGAAGCCTGAAAGAAAGTACAGTTTTGAGTGAAACTGGATGAATTCCCAAATCCCAAGGGTGGGAATCAATAAGCTTGTGTCTTGCTAGTGGCTAATAATAGTACCAGGGAAACACCGACACCCATATTTTTCAGTATTTTCATTAGTGATGTGGACAATAACAGAGAGAGTGCCCAAAGTAAATATGCAGAGTAATTAACACAATGAGAGAATGATCTTCAACTTTGAAGGACCTTCATAAACTTGATTTAACAAGGAGAAAACTTATGAAGTTTTTTTTTTTTTTTTTTTTTTTAAATGTGTGCTGCACTGGATTTGTGTCCATATTTCACTCTCTTCACAAATAAAGCACACTAGAACATACTAGACTTGCTTTAGGAGGAGCACGGTCAGAAGACCAGGGGTCAATTTCTGAGGTGAGTAGCTCGAGAGAGGATTCATTCAACACCTGAGTGGAGCGAAGCTCAGCGCCCAGGAGCTTCTACTCAGAGTGGCAAGGCCACTGAGGGAGCCTCAAGTCCTCTACAAGACTTGTCCAGGAGCTCAGCTCAGCTGACATGAGCAGCTGACTCACAGGGGCAGTGCCAGGAGGAGTGGCACCAGCCCTGAGTCGGTAAAAACCTGATCCAGGGAGAGAAAGTGATCAGGGCAGGGTTGAGGCAATTCACGCAGGCAGGCCAGTGGGATGGTGAACACTTGCCTTATGATCAGGACACAGTGTGAGAGCTCTGCTCTGGCTGCTCCGGCGGTGGCCAGTGTAGGCGCCTAGACAGAGCTGATGAGAGGGAAGGCTGCCATGCACAGCTCGGAGTGTAGAGAGTGCCTGCACTGGTCCCCTGAGGGGAGGGTGCACCATGGTCAGGGCTGCACTCTGTGCTCCCTGGTGGAAGTCCTCCTGCAGCAGGGACTGAGCTGTGGGACGCTGTCAATGGACTGAAAGATGCCATGGAAGATGAGATGAAGCAGGACTGCTTGCACCAGGCCCAAACTGTGCAGGGGCCTCAAGCGTCCACTGTACTCATGGGGGAAAGAAGAAGGCCACTAACCAAGGAAGCTGGGAAAAAGGTAACCAAAAAAGGAGGAAGAGGACAATTAAAAGCAAGTGGCTTCCTCCTAAACCTGCTGTCCCCACCCAGAACCGCTTTGCTGTCCTGCAGGAGTCTAATGAGGAAACACACTCACACCATGAACAATTGGCTGATACTAGTAAAGAAGATTACTACTAGTGCTGCCAGGAAAAAGTGGCAGGCCGTAGTAGTAGGGGACTATAATTTGAAAGGCACAGAGGCACCCATCTGTATGCCTGACCCAGTCTCAAGGGAAGTGTGTTGCCTACAAGGAATGTTGCAGAGAAGCTGCCTGCTCTAGTCAGTCCCACTGACTATTACCCTCTTCTAGTGATAAATGTGGGTGCACCTGATATAGATAGCAGTAGCCCGGAGAACATAAGAAACTACAGAACTGTGGGAGAGATGGTTAGGGGATCTAGAGCACAGATTGTCTTTTTGTCAGTTCTCCAGGATAAAGGGCAGGACCTTAAAAAGGCTAGGAGGATTACCCAGGTTAACAAATGGTTAGGAGGGTGCTATAGTCAGAGGTTTGGGTATCAAGAATAGGGGACTCTTTTTAGTAGGCCAGGTCTACTGGGGGCTGGTGGAGCTGGTCTGACAAAGACAGGGAAGAGTGGATTTGGTAGGAGGCTTACCAGACTGGTCAAGGATGCTTTAAACTAGATGTGTTGGGGGACAGGGGCATTGTTCCATCCCAACATACCAAGTCACTTGCTAGCACCCATAGTAAACGTTCGGAGTGTAGAGACACTACAGCTGCTCCAGCCAATCAGACAGCTTCAATCAGAGCTCGGCTCAGATGCCTTTATATAAATGCCCATAGCATGGGGAACAAACAAGAGGAATTAGAGATGTGTGCATGTCTATGGGGCTACGATATTGTAGGCGGCACAGAAACATGGAGGGATGGCTCCTGTGACTAGTGTGTTGGAATGGAAAGTTACAGGCTCTTTAGGAAAGACAGGCCCGGTAGGCGGGGAGGAGGAGTTGCTGTTTATGTTAGGGATAGGCTAGAGAGTATGGAACTCTATCCGGGCACAGGGGAGCAGTCAACAGAGTTTTTGGGTCAGGGTTAAAGGGAGAACAGCGATGGCAGACATTATTGTGGGGATGTTTTACAGATTGCTTGATCAAGAGGAATTTGGTTAGACATTATAAAAAGTAACAGTTTTGTGATGCACAATCTTGCAAATGAGTTGTCTAAATTTCTGCTTCAGTGATGTGGTTTTTGCATAATGACAGTATTTGACTTCACTGAAGTAATTTTTTTACTTCCCACCTGAGTTTTTGTTGTTTCTTCCTTTGTTATTTCTCTGCACGTGTGTGTGTGTGGAGGAAGAGGGTTCCTGCTTTTTGCTTCCTCAGTTTAAGCCATGTTGATGGTGTTTTCCAAATGTTTTTCAAGATGAGGAAGTGTTTTTTTTTCTTATGAGCTGCATTTTCAAGTAGAGCTTCTTAACAATAACAGCTGACAAAAAACACCCAAACCAATCAACTCAAAAAACATGAGGAAAAGACATATACAATAAAGTTGTCATTAATAGCTACATGATGAAACAGAAAAATGTTTTTATAGCACTCCCATTTTTCATTTCTCTGATTATAAGGCTTATTAATAAGCAAAGTTTTTGAGTTTTCTGTTTGGAAGATTATCTTGAGGGTGGTCAGCTTATTCATGCAGTAAAGCATCTTTAAAGTGAGCTTTCCAAAAAAAAAAAAAAAAAATCACAATTACAAATTTGAAATCCATTTGCTATGAAAATTCTTTCATATAAATTTTAAAATAACCAGGAGATGAACACTCCTGCCTCTTCAAATACATGGTCGTTATTTCATGAAATTTGAATATACAATTCTGAACTGAACTCAAAAAATAGCATGAATTTTAATATAAAAAAATATAAATCATATTTTCAAAATATTGCCTCTAGAGTCCTATCCTGGTAAATATCCTGGATTTACAAACTGCATATTCCACTGTTCTCCTGGATGAGTCTCACCCTCTTTTACTTGCTTGTGCAAGGGGATTGCAAAAAACAATAATAAGCAATTTCTAGGGAATGATATTATTCTTATCTTGGCAATACAGTGGTGGGAGCTGTAAAATCATGATGTCTACAACTATCATTCTCACATATTTTCTCCACATATTGAAGTTAAAATGCCAGTACTTATTTCAGCATTTTACTCTGTATCCTGACAGGATATTTCCTTGGAATAGCAGTGCTATTTGAAGCACAGAAGAAAATTACATTCCAATGAATTGAAGAAACACATTTTTACAAAAACAAATGTACTGTATGTTTGTTCATGGTAGTCTTTGAGTGCTTTGCAATCAGCTGTCTTTTTTCAGCTGCCATCTGCATGTTCCTGAACTCATTCAAGATGTCATGCAGTTTTGAATAGAAAGCCTCAAAAGGTCATTTTCTGCCTTACAGCTTTGCACTTAAAAGATTTGGCATATCTGCATTTGTAAAATGTGAAGTATTTCCACAGAATAAATTTCCTGCCAAATGACAATTCATATCTATGCAAAGCACAGCTTTCATTTGTGTGTCACGGGACTGATTATGTGTAGATTAGCTGAAGTCTAGAGAGGTGTCTTAACTTTTCCTAACAGAGAAAAGAAATCATCAGTTTGGAGCTAGAAACAAGCTGGGAACCTGCCTGACACAATATTTCTAAATTGACACAGGAGCTGAATGTGTTTTCCTTACTTTATTTTCTCAAACTCTAAGACATTGTTATGAAGGTCAAGGCATATCTCAAGGTGACATGCTGAGGACAGCAGAAATACAGATGCACAAAGAAGTAACTTGCAGACTTCTCATGGATTGAATTAATATTAGTACGATATCATGATTTTGACAATCATAAAATCATCGAATCAATTGTCTTGGAAGAGACCTTTAAGATCATAAAGTCCAACCATTACCTCAGGACTACCAAGACCATCACTAAACAATGCAACTGAAAGCCTCATCTACATAGTATTTTAACAATTCCAGGGGCTATGATTCAACCACTTCCCTGGGAAAACCTGTTCCAAAGCTTGACCACACTCCATGAAGAATTTTTTCCTAATATCCAATCTAAACCTCCCCTAGTGCAGCTTCAGGCCATTGCCTATCACTTGTTGCTTGGGAGAAGAGGCTGAAACCCACCTCACTATATATTCAGGTATATATATATTTCAGGTATCTGTAAAGAGTGATCTGGTACCCCCTGAGCTTCCTCTTTTCCAGACTAAGCAACCCCAGTTCACTCAGCCATTCTTCATAAGACTGATTCTCCAGGCTCCAACTCCTCAATGTCTTTCTTGTAGTGAGAAGCCCGAATTATAGGCAGGATTCAAAGTGCAGCCTCACCCGGGCCAAGTACAGGGGGATGAACACTTCCATGGCCCTGCTATTTCTGGTACAAGCCAAGATGCCGTTGGCTTTCTTGGCCACCTGAGCACAAGCCAATTTATGCTCAGCTCTGTCAACCAGCGCCCCCAGGTCCTTTTCCACCAAGCAGCTTTCCAGCCACTCTTCCCCAAGCCTGTAGGCTGCATGTGGTTGTGGCCCAAATAAAGGACCCAGCACTTTGTCTTATTGAACCTTATACCACTGGCCACAGCCCATTGATCCATCCTGTCCAGATCCCTCTGCAGAGCCTTCCTATCCTTCAGCAGACAATATTTATTCTCTCAGCAGATTATTTCCAAGTTGCATGGCAGATTGTTGTTTTTTTGGGTGTTTTTTGTTTATATAATCAGATTATTTGTGAAAAAGAAAAGAGATGAAAAAAACATGTCTAGAAAAGGAAGCAAGAAGCCAGAAGAAGGGGACATCATTACACTTAATAAAAAGAAGGCAAAGATAATCTTAAATGCCTTAATGGCATGATCCTGCTTGAATGCTGTCTCCTGCCAGCTGGATATGGATAGAATATGAAAGCATTAGCTGGTTCAGTGATGTAAATAAGGTTTTATCAGCACATGCAATCCACAGTTCTAACTGGAGGATAGAAGAAACCTTTGAATTTTTCATAAGTCTTCTGATGAAAAGATTTTTTTTTTTTAATTTCTCGTATTTTGAGTGCTTTCTTTTGCTAATATTTGATCCAAACTGCTTGAGTGCTTAGCATCACTCCCTTGTGCTTCACACACAAACCATGAGGATCTTGACAAATTAGGTTATGCTTACAATGTTAGATAATGCAGGTTCCTTGTCTAGCACTGCTCACTGGAACACTGGTAGTAGTCAATCCCCAAGTGCTGGTGTTCTATTAATGAAATAGCTCAAGAAATCAAATTGCAACAAATCACCGGGAAAGAGAGATATTAATGTGAGACTCTGGAAGGAAATAAAAAGCAAAGTAGCTGAGTCAGTGAGGAAAACAGACACTCATTAGAAATGCTGATTCTTCTGCAACAAGAAACTACTCTTACTTTTAAAAATAAAGTTGTTTAAAAGATCCCCCAAATAGAAAGTGCTATAGATTAGGTTAAATTTCAAATACTGTGTTGGAGTAACAAACATCTAAAACTTTAATTGTAATATATTTAAATTTAGAGTTATCTGGACATTAAAGTAAAAGGCATAGCTTGCAGTGTTTTAACATATATTTGCCACTCAAAGATTTGAACGGAAAAATGTACCTTGAAGAATTAGCTCTTAGCTCTCTCTCTCTCACTGTTAGTCTTCGTCTTGGTACACATTGATCTAATTTTAGATTGATACATGAAATTAGGTAGTGTAGAAGCAGAGAGCGAAATTGCTCTTCATGTATGTTCACTGGTAAGGTTTGTTCCCTAATTTCCTTGATTGGGTAATTGGGTAACAATACTAATTACTGAAAGATGTTTTAAAATAATGAGGTTGACAATGATTAGCAAGTTCTTTAATCACCTTGTGTGCTCATTTAGTTCTTATTTTAATTGAGCATAACATTTGAATTAATCCTGAAAGTTGCTGTATATCTAAATACTTCTGTGATTAAAACCTGTGTTTTGTAAGGCTTTCCAAGGTAATATTCTATAGGCAAAAGGATGACTATTTTTAAATTTCCATTTAGCTTAAAAGATATTAGAATGAATTTGTGATATTCTTCCTTACAGCAAAAGGATGAGATTTGAAAAAGAAATGTGAAAAAAGGGTAGGACATGTAAATAATGGAAAACAAACAAACAAATAAAGTAAATCTCTGTGGAGAATTACTCTAACTGCCCCTCTCATAAAGTATCAAACACTTTCTTTCCTTTGGCTGAGGTAATAAATGTCTAAGTATGTATGTTAAAATTGGTGCCTTGCAGAAATCAACAGGCAAGTATCTGAATGGAAACAGTGGTGTCCTGAATTCCCACAGGTAAATTACATTCATGAAATCAAATGTTTACTTTTGAGCCTTCTTAACTTCAGGGGTGCCAGGAAAAAGTGGCAGGCTGTAGCAGTAGGGGACTCTAGTCTGAAAAGAACAGAGGCACCCGTCTGTTGGCCAGACCCAGTCTCAAGGGAGGTGTGTTGCCTACCAGGAGCTCAGATTAGGGATGTTTCAGAGAAGCTGCCTGCTCTAGTCAGTCCCACTATTACCCAATTCTAGTCATCCATGTGGGTGCAACTGATATAGGTAGTGGTAGCCTGAAGGGCATAAAGAAAGAATACAGAGCTTTGGGAGAGATGGTTAGGGGATCTAGAGCACAGATTGTCTTTTTGTCAGTTCTCCAGGATAAAGGGCAGGACCTTAAAAAGGCTAGGAGGATTACCCAGGTTAACAAATGGTTAGGAGGGTGCTATAGTCAGAGGTTTGGGTATCAAGAATAGGGGACTCTTTTTAGTAGGCCAGGTCTACTGGGGGCTGGTGGAGCTGGTCTGACAAAGACAGGGAAGAGTGGATTTGGTAGGAGGCTTACCAGACTGGTCAAGGATGCTTTAAACTAGATGTGTTGGGGGACAGGGGCATTGTTCCATCCCAACATACCAAGTCACTTGCTAGCACCCATAGTAAACGTTCGGAGTGTAGAGACACTACAGCTGCTCCAGCCAATCAGACAGCTTCAATCAGAGCTCGGCTCAGATGCCTTTATATAAATGCCCATAGCATGGGGAACAAACAAGAGGAATTAGAGATGTGTGCATGTCTATGGGGCTACGATATTGTAGGCGGCACAGAAACATGGAGGGATGGCTCCTGTGACTAGTGTGTTGGAATGGAAAGTTACAGGCTCTTTAGGAAAGACAGGCCCGGTAGGCGGGGAGGAGGAGTTGCTGTTTATGTTAGGGATAGGCTAGAGAGTATGGAACTCTATCCGGGCACAGGGGAGCAGTCAACAGAGTTTTTGGGTCAGGGTTAAAGGGAGAACAGCGATGGCAGACATTATTGTGGGGATCTGTTACAGACTGCCTGACCAAGAGGACTCGGTGGATAAAGAGCTCTATAGACAGATAGGAATAGCTTCATGATCACAGGCCCTCATTCTCATGGGGGACTTCAACCACCCTGATAGGTGTTGGAGGGATGACACTGCCTGGCATAAGCAATCCAGGAAGTTCCTCATTTGTGTGGAAGACAACTTCCTTCTGCAAGTTAGAGAGGATCTGATTAGGAGAGGTGCCATGCTTGAACTCATGCTCACCAACAGGGAAGAGCTTGTTGAAAATGGGATGCTCCAGAGTAGCCTTGCTTGCAGTGATCATGAGATGGTCGAATTCGCAATCCTCAGGACAGTGAGAAGAGTGTGCAGCAACCTCAATGCCCTGGACTTCAAGAAAGCAGACTTGGGCCTCTTCAGGAACCTGCTCAGTAAGATTCCATGGGATATAGCCCTAGAGGGCAAGACTGTTGGTTGATTTTCAAGGATCACCTGCTGCAAGCTCAGGAGCAATATATCCCAAGTAGAAGGAAGTACCGCAGGAAGACCAGGGACCTCCTTGGACGGATAAGGAGCTAGTGAGGAAAATTCAAAGGAAAAAAGAGACTTATAAAAGGTGGAAGCAAGCACAAGTGGCCTGGGAAGAATACAGGGATTTTGTCTGGGAAGCTAGAGACCAGGTTAGGAAAGATAAGGCCCACTTAGAATTGAATTTGGCTAGGTTCTTAACAACTTCTTTGCCTCAGTCTTAACTGGAAAATGTTCTGACCATACTATCCAAGTCTTGGAAGGCAGATGCAGGGACACTGATAATAAAGACCCTGGGCCGACTTTAGGAGAGGATCTGGTTCAAGACCATCTTAGGAACCTGAACGTATACAAGTCCATGGGACCTGAATGAAATCCATTTGTGGGTCCTGAAGGAGCTGGCAGATGAAGTTGCTAAACCACTGTCCATCATATTTGAAGAATCTTGGCAGTCAGGAGAAGTTCCAGATGACTGGAAAAAGGGAAATATAACCTTCTGTCACAGGTTCATCAGCAGTAGTCATCTTTCTACTTTAAGTAGTTGCTGGTGCAGCACTGTGTTTTTGGTTTTCTGCTTGGAACAGTGCTGAAAACACCATTGTTTATAGTTATGGCTTAGAATGTTTGACCTGTTCAAGGACTTTCTGAGTTTCATGCTCTGCCAGGGAGGAGGGGAAGCCAGGAGGAAGCTAGGAAGAAGCAGAGACAGGGCACCTGACCCAAACTGACCAAAGAGGTACTCCATAACACAGCATGTCATGCCCAGGATGTAGAAAAGGAGATCAGACACACGGAAGGGTGCGGGGTGTGCACTGCATGTTTGAGCTTGGTATCAGGTGATGGGGGGCACTGCATGGTCAGACTTTGTATGAGGTTATGAGGCTGCACCGCATGGTTGAGCTGCAAGGCTCACAGTGGTCTACATTCAGTTTGCTGTTCCTCAGAGCCCCTATGATTTTCAGCAGGTCTGCTCCCCAGGCAGTCAGACCCCAGCCCTTCCTGTTGCCAGGGGTACTTCCTACTTCAGGTGCATTCTTTGCATTCACTGTTGTTAAATTTGATGTGTGCTGCAGCCCATCTAGGTCCCTCTGGATGATAGTTATGAACTTGAGCGTGTTGTTTGCCCCCAATAGCTTGATGTGATCTTGTTAAATTGTTAAGCGCATTCTGTCACCTGCTCTTGGTCACTCATGAGTGTGTTTTAAGGAACATGTCCCATGATAAACCCCGGTGATACTCTATTTACTTCCCTCCAGACAGAGTGCAACTATCTTCTGAGCCAAATCATCCAACTACCTGTTGAGCCCAATCATCCAAACAATTTTTATCCACCTACCCAGACTATAATGTCTCAATTTGGGTAAAAGAATATTGTATGAGACAGTGTTGAAATCATTGCTGTGTTTTGGCTGCTGCACCATTTGTCATGCTGACTGCACAATAGGAATTCAATTTTCATGTTTCCCTACACTGACCTTTCTTTAGAACTGTACGTAAGAGCACATGCTGAATACTATTTCATTTTAAAATAACTGGATCCATTTAGAGCCATAATTCAGGCTGAATGATCAATACCTCATTCATAGTCTTTGAATTTTAATTTTGGTTTCTTGTTCTGTACTTGAATTACTATTGATTTGGTGAAATTATAATACCACTGCTAATTTGAAGTTAATATATCGTAGACACATTTATGATACTGGGAAACAATTTGTCTAATGTTCCTGAATTACATTTTTGATGGTTTTTTTTTTTTTTTTTTTTTTTAAGTCATTACAGTTTTCTACTTCTACTTTAAACTGTTGAATTAATTTCTATCACATTTTGGTTTTGGTTTTTTTAGTGCGTCCTGTGAATTACACATCTTGCTTTGGAAACATGAACAAAAGCAGACATATTGTTTTTAGAATAGAAGACAGTGAATTTTTAGCAGGCCTTAAGTCTTAGAAATATCTTTCTTAAGAACAGGAGATTTATCGCTGTTGTAGTGGTAGAATCCTGATGAGATTAAGGTACCTGTTATAGTCACAGATGTCTCTTTAGCTCCTTGTCATTGTTTAGGCATCATACATTGAGGTTTAGAGGTAAAGTCAGCAAATTAATTTTAGGTTTAGGATTTGTCAGAAGTCAATGAAGAGAGAGGTTTTGCTTACACATGGTATCTTGGATTCTTAAGAATACAGATTTGAGCATTTTATTCTCTCAGAATTTCAGCAATACAATTGTATCATTGTCCAGTGAGGAAGATAAAAAATACTATATTTGAAGACAGGGCATTCAAGTACGCTTGTCTTTCATCTATTTATGGGTAACTATTGTAAAGTGTTAGAACAACTCAGACTTGAGAAAAAAATCAAAAAAACAAAAAAACAACAAACTAGAAAACAGCACTGCCTTGATGCAAAGGAAACTGAAATTTAGACTTTTTTTTTTTTGGCTTGAATACCATAAAATAATGTTCATATGTGAAATCAAGCTTATTGAGCAAAGAAATAAAATTTGTAATAGAAACCACTTTATCTTTCAATATTACTGATTTTCAAGGGCACACAATGAAGAAGCAAAAGTACATGAAAAAAAAGAGTCTTTATACTCACAGGTTTAAAACAACTGGTTAAATTTGCATTTCATTGGATAGTACAGAAGGTGAAAGGAAATATAAATCATAATGTATTTCATAGTGCTGGAGAGAATACAAGCCGAGTTTCTGGTTTAATTTACACTTGGCTTTTCTAAGTTTTCAATAAAATACAGATAAAACTAGAAGGAAATCAAAAGTTTTTTAAAAATTCTTAAAATCTTGAGCTAGTAGAGAGAAAAAGTATATCCTTTAGAGCATACTGCATTGTTGCTAAGGAATAGCCAACAATAAAAATATTATTCTTAATCTAAATTTTAATTTTCATCTTTGTTAAATGCTTGCCAGTATGCTTTGCGACAAGGCATGATAAAAATGAACATTAAAGACAATGAGTCAGAATATACAAATCACTAATATACCCCACAATGTGCTAAACCTGCCAAACAAAAGAAAAATCTGTGTTAACTATTCATTATGCACTTCAAAGCAGAGGTCAGAACCTCTTACATTTGCATCACATCAAATTAGGAGAAACTCTAAGCACGCTTTTACAACTATAAAATTAAAAATGTTGCAGAGTAGCTAACAATCTGACTGCATTAGTCCAAACCTAAGTTTCTTTTGCCCAGGTCTCCATTGTTGCATATGAGAAATGTCCAGTTTTCCAGTACCCACCAATATTAAAAAAAATATCATCCAAACTACACGAAGAACATGGCTATGGTTTTCAGTTTGTTCTTTCATTAGTGTTGTAGTTTGAGGCCCCTCAAACAGTTCTGCGCACCCCCCCCCCCCCCCTCTTTCTTCCCCAGTCCCGGGGAAATGAGAAGGAGAATCAAAAGAATGCAACTCCCACAGGTTG
>JASSUY010049164.1:0-34600 GCA_032466535.1 Forpus xanthops
CCCCTAGTGAAGCCATGCTGGCTGTCATCAAGCACCTTGTTGTTTTTCATGTGCCTCAGCATGCCTTCCAGGACAATCCGCTCCAAGATTTTAGCAAAGCTTAGCTGCATTTATTACAGTTCTTCAGCATCAATTCGAAAAATTCAGTCACTACTATGTTATACAACAAAATTTGGCAATGTAAAAATAAAAAAAAGACTGACTACAGAAGTACACAATGAACTTTAGTCATGCATACTTCATGTGAATAGCAAAATAAAATGGTTTACCTTTAACAAGCTTTGGACTTGTCAGAGTCAACATTCCAGCATGTCCTGATAGATCAAGTCCAGTAGCCAGCCATACTGGACCACAAAGTATATCTTCCTTGTGTTCCTCCAGAAATGGACACAATCTAAGACCTTAAAAAATATGAGTAACATGGACCTGAATTATTCATAATTGAGTCACAAAATCTGATCATCTGCATGGGTTAAATATACACCATGTCAAACTCTGATCAATAAATACATGTAATGCAACATTAAAAAAATAATGATTACACAAGGTTCACTTTTAACCATTTCCAGGGAAATCAATAAAGGTAAATGACAGTTTTCAAAGCATTTCCAGTTATACTATTAGGATAATATGTACATCGTTTGGTTCATCAGAGCCAAAAAACACAAAATATGTAAAATATGACTGTTGAATGGACCAAGAAAAAGCATCATAGCTCTGGAACTGATTTATTCCAACTATCAAATTTTAGTCTCTAGATCTCACTCATATCTAATGCGATTGTCTTTCAGAGTGCCTCTAACAGCTTTTGTGGAAGAGTTCTCATTAAAAGGTTATAAGAAGAGGCACAGCAAGTGTGATGTGGTCAAAAGTCAACACGACTAGTTATGAATTCCCTACTAGGTGTTTACTGGTTTTGCTGGTTTACAGCAGCAATCTCTACAAAGTCCATGTATGCAAAGTAAAATAATCTATTAAAATTAGCTAGGGAAATCAAGTAAAATGCTGCTGGAACAGAGTAAGAGTTTAAGTTCAAAAGGTGCTGTATCAATCTATTTTATTTATAAATTCAAATAAACACTAATCTACTTTCAAGTACCAAAACTCTGCAGTAATTTGTTGTTTTATGGGATTCATTGTTGGGTTTTTATGGGTGCGTTTACGTTAAACTTTCAACTTCTGCAGTAAACAGATTTGTGAGAGAAGCAACATACTGAAGAAGGCTGAGAAAATAGTCGTTTTAAATAGCTGATGATTTTTTGCTGGGAAACACCTGTGTATCATTAAAAAAAGAAAAAAGCAAGCTCATATTTTAAACAAAATGCAACAGACAAAACTTACATTGTGGTTCCTCTACATCCATATACTGCATTTCTTCATTGAATTCAACCAGTCCTGGTTTTCCATTTCTTTCCACTTCAATATTATGAGCCGGAGATAAAGGAAATGTGATCTGTCTGTCTACCGCTGCTTCTAGATATAAAAATATTAGCACGATATCACAAACATTACTTAAAGCTCACAGAAAACAGAAGCAGTAGTTTTCATAGAAAATTTATCAGCTTCCTGCCCATGACACTGTTGCTAATACAAGCACCACAAATACACAAACACATGGCTTTCATACTAGGATTGCAACGGAAGTTGCAGCAAATAGTTAAAATATTGCTTCGCATGACCTGTGAACAGCCTGCTTTGCACATAATTTTCTCCTAATAATCAACTGCAAATTACTCCAAAGTTATTAGATTCTAGTATTGAAAGTTTGATAATTTAAACTGCAAATAACTGGACTGTTCCTACTGAATGCACATCAGACATTATTTTGTTAACAGTTCAACACACCTCTTTTTTCAATTAAATGGTTTTTGTTAATCACAGACAAAGAGGACATGCAAGCAAATGTTCAAGAAGCATATACTGTGAATTAACTGCCAGATCAAAAACATCAGTTCAAACTGGAAGAATTATGCCTCTGGTCTTCCCATTACTACACACTACATATTTAACTGGCTCCAGGTTTCCTGTCATACAAAAAATTTGACTAAAACTTTCCCCTACACATTCTTCCTTAGGTCTTGTTATCTTCAAATTTCACTTCCTTTCTGCCCCTAGGGAAGGAGAGATAGGAACAGGGTGTTTTAGCTGAATTTCAGTCTGAAGATTTTATACATCTTCAAGAGCCACCAAACAACCCTGATTATTACTTATACCTGGGATTGGAACATTTTGGTTAATATCCAGTACAGATAAAAATCACCTAGGTTTGTCTTCCCTTATAATGAAACAGTTAGTGCCCTATTGCTTCATTCAACGTTGCATAGAAAAAAAAGACAAATGTCATTCAGGTACTTTTCCAAAACCCATGAAATTGAAAAAGGATAGGCAACAACTACAATGCCATAATACTTGAGAAGACATTGGTTAGTCAAGGCTCCCCAATTCTACAGACTCAAACAGAAAAAGACCTTACCAAGACTGCCTCGCAGGCACTCTTACACGCCCCAGTCCCCTCCACACTGCCTGCGTACACCTTGTTCCTCCCCACCATGCCTTCTCCACCTTATCCATAATAGGGAAAAGCAATTCTGCTACACTGCATGTAAGAAAGTGAAATGTCACTTTCTGGAAGAGCTCTGCCATATATTATGATCTGTACACTGTACTGTAAAGCATCCTCAGAAAGCAAACTATTTCACAGCCAAATTACATGTCTTCGAAGAATTATCAACTCATAGAACAGTTTCCTCAGAAAAATTTAATATGGAAACATTAAGGAAAAAAGTTCAGCTTTCCTTCTACTGTTTTGTTCCACAGGTGAAGATTTTCAGAGTAATTCTGACATTCAGATCTGCAAATGAATTCTAAAATTCACACTGAAAACAAAGCAGGTTCTGTTCAGAAAACCAACATGGAATATCTGCCCTATTTTTTTCCTTTGACAGAAAAAAAAAACTGCTGCATGTTAAAAATTAAGGTTTTACTTCAAGTGTTAACCAAAGGAAAAACCTGCAAGAACACCCATTGACTGCTACCCTGCAGTCACAGCTAGCACTTCAGTTCTAACACTTAAAATATTTTGTATCCTACGAGAATACACGTTTCTCCAAGAAGATTACTATGTAATAATAATTTATTCTCAGATAACCACCAGTTTATAGGATTTCTTCAAGAAGCATCTCCAGCACACTTTTTTTCTTGTTAAACACTGGGAGATACTAAGAGTGAGAAGTTGTATGAAAGCATGTCAATGACCTTTGGTATTCTTGTACTCCTTTTGAAAACGTAGAGCACTGTTGCCATTATTTAGCTGAAGTACTCTTACTTAGCATTTAAAAAAATAGAAAAAGGGCTTTTATAATCACACTTGCTGTTCTCTCCTCCTCAGCCGCTAATTTAACAAGATGTGACAGTAAGATTTCTCTGAAAAACTGGTTTCCTAGAAGGTTTTCAGAAAGAGGCATCCAGATAAAGATAACCAATTAATGCCTCAATAAAAGGAAGTGCTGCATGTAATACGTTCCATCCCTAACAGATGGGGCAGCAGGACATGCAGTGAACACTCACCACAGGAATATTCCAATAGAGGCACAAACTCTTGTACATCAAAGTGACTTTTTAATTAATGTTACCCACTCACAGGTTCTCTGAGAGCTAGTAAGATGCACAGATCTTACTTAGGAAGACTCCTAAATCCAGCCAGGAGTCTTCCTAAGGCAAAAGCATTCGTAACTTCGGTCTATTCTGTCAAAAATGCAAAGAACAAAAGGTAAAATCATATTGCAGCTTTTGCATAGCCTACTTAATGAGCCAGATGATGACAGAATTCCAAAGTAAGCCAGTTACTATCTACTGCTATGAAAAAAAACACTTGCTGCTTTCTCTCATGCACCCAAGAGGCACTGGCAAATAACTTCCTTCTGTGATTAAGAATAATTTATTTGAATATTTCTAAATATATCAAGAACTTTAAAATGCACTATTTGTTTCATCAGTCAATCTCTAGAATGATTTTAAATTACTTAATGACTTAAGGATTCAAGCAGTACAGAATAATAACTCAGTTCAACCTTTTTGAGCTATGTATTCAGTTTGTGTAAAATTCAGGATTTTCAAACTGTTTACCCATTTTTTTTCCCCAATTTACCTTCAAACACGGTAAGTAAAAACAGACCATGATGAAGAGGAAAAGAACAAAATGGAAATTGGAAACAAGAAAATACATATACAATTCTAAGTAATTCTTAAAATATACATCACAAAGAATAAGCTTGAGAAAAGAAATATTCTGAATGATATCTTAAGTTCCTTCTTACCATTGACTTTCCCTAAGCCTGGAGCTTTATTTTTCAGTAAAGTCACTTGAATCTGGGGAATGTTTGTGATGTTTGAATTCAAAACAAATTTGAAGTCCACATGTCCGACCATACAGGCTTTTGGTAGAACAAGTTCAAAGACATGCTCATCCCAGCTGTTGCTGTCAGAAAAAAAAGACAATGACCCAGTGTTAAGAGAAAATTCAGATCTAGCAAGGAGCATTACCCAGCACATTCTCCAACTATGTATGCTTTCTTCAGCAGAAGGAAAATAAAGAAAAAACTTATACTGCATTGGTTGATGTCCACATGAATTTCTGAAGCAAAAGTCTCTCAAGCTGCAGTCTCCCACACTCATTTTGTAAAGAACATGCTAAAAGCTAACTGATAAGAGAATCAACATTCGGATAAAAGTAGTAATAAAAAGATTCCCTATTACCCTCATGGCAGTACTCTTTCCATAGTACTATAAATATCAGTTACGCTTTTCTTGGAATGATGCCCCAAACGAAGTTTCAAGTACCTCTCAATAGGCATGTATGGAATAATGATCCTCCATGAAGGTCTCATATTGATCCAACAGTACAAAGATCTTTTTATACTTGTTATACCTGTGGCAATGAACTTCACAATCTAATTCTGTGATGAATGAAAAACTCCCCTTTAATCAGCTTTTTAATTTCTCACAGTTCTGTTTAAGTTCATCTTCTTCATTTGTGTGTGAAGTTTCAAATAAGCAAAAATAAAACATTACTTCCTTAATATTTTCATAACATTTTTGGAATATCCATCTTCTATATCACTTTTCTCTGATATTCTAAAGCAAGTTCTTTTAGCAGCTTTTCTCACCTGTGAAACCATTCTACAGCACCTTTTTAAAGAAGAATACACAATCAAGACCATGTTCTAGATGCAAATACGCCATCATTCTCACAACTACAAAGTATTTTCTAACACACTTCTTCATTCCTTTTCTAGAAGATCTCATCAATGTTTTATCTTCCACTGCAACTGACCTTTGAGCTGCAGACCCACTCCGAATTTAAACATTGGAAAGCAGATCAGTACCTAGCTCCTCCTTCTTTCATATATTTTCAAGTATGTCTGCATTAAGTGAAAACAGAAAATATTTCCTATCTGAATGTGAGGAAACTCAGAAACTCAGCTGTAACTGCCTTATCAAAGCACATCAGGAATTCACATACTTTATTTTTTAAACAGGATTAATCCAATTTACTATTTCAACTAAATTACCACTGAAGGGGAAATACTGATATTTTAGGTAATTCACAAGTTAAAACGGACTCTGCTTTTCAGTTTTCTTAGTTACATATCCATTTTAAAGTAAAAAAAATAGGACTGAAAGAGTGCAAGTGTAATATAATGCCATTCCCTAAAATACATTTACAGGATTATCTCCTATCTATTTGAGAAACAAAAGAATTATCATATCAAATTGCATTACTCATCCATCTAACCCTGTAATCCCACATCTTGATAGGAATAAGGACCAAAAAAATAATCCAGAAATCAGTTTCTTCCCAGATAACTTTCAATTAAGAGCTAATGTTGCTCTCAGTCTTAAGACTGTATTTTCTACTCTATGAACAAAAGGACTGTAATTTAATCATTTTCATCATGAGTCATTTAGCAGCTGTCAAAGATTTCCAGTACTAAATCAAAACTTGCAACTTTATCTTTTTACATCCCTGTTTTAATTGCAGCAAGCATAATTCTTTTCCTCTAATGAAACCAATACTCACACACTAATGTTCCACCTATCATTTTCCAATTAACAGCTATTAATTATTTGCTTCCTTATATACTCATATTGGTAGCTTTTTTATTTTTTTAGCTATTACTGAACACACTGGATAATCAATAGTTCGGACTGGAAGTTATTTTGCAAGAAGCCACCCCCTTTCCACTTGTTATGTAGAGAGTATTTTACTTACACAAAGATAAAGATTTGAAAGCCGGCAATGCACAGCAAGTCTTTCACCACAGCTTATGACCATTTAATTAAAGGAACTTCAGCTCATGTGAGGTGTCAGCCACAGAAATACCTGCAACTATTACATTCTAGACCTATTTTCTCACCTGGAACAATTTGTTCTCACATGCTATTCCACCCACAGGTGATGTCTAGCTCCCCTATAACCCTTTGGCTATTTCACAGTTTCCACAGTATGGACATTCAGATTATATATTTCTATCCAAACCTTGTACATCAGTGGTACAGATAGGCGACAGCCTGACCCAAAAGATCTTGTAGTGCTTTATTACATGAGTCCCTTGATAAAACACAAAACACAGCTTCTATTTCTATTCTGTTTCTCTGAGCACTTTTCAGAAAAACTATGCAAAGGTATTTTAGGTACATTTTAAACAACTCTTCAAGACCACAAGGCTGCTGTTTACATTTTAGTGTAGTCTTTACTTTCTAGTTTTAGTCTTTAGTCTAGAGGAATTCCAAGTTCTCAAGTTACGTGCAAAAAACTAAGCAGTACTACCCATACCATGTCAGCGCAGCTCATTTCAATGAAAATATTGCCTCCATTTGTGCACAGCTAAGGCTATATTACAGCTTAAGTAAATGACTCTTGTATAAAGATTTAACTTGACATGAGCAGACGTAAATCCAGATTCTATCTTCACATTTTTAAATAAATTGCAATTTCATTTATGGTGGCTCATTAGTCACATTGGCACCTGCAGCTTTAATTTTCCCACTGAAAAAAAAAAAAAGTACTAAAAATGAGTGTATGCATAAGAAGGGTGAATCAGACATTTATAGAAACAATGAAGAATATTTGTAATTCTGGCAAATGTGCTTGCCTAATTACATAATGAAATGGCAACACTTGGCAAAAAAAAAATAGTTGAGTTAAAAACTTGATTTTTCAATCTGCCTCAAGGTTCACTAAAACAATTCTGGCAATCTCACAAGCACCTTTAACATAAACTACTGAAAAGGGATTACTACCCTTCAAAGTACAAGTTCTTAAACTTACACACTACTTAGAAACAACTGAATTGCACAAAATTTGTGCTTAAATCCACTATATAAACGATTTCAGCAATACTCATGATTCTTTCTGCATCACTACCTACCCACCTGTCTGTCTGGAGCTTCCAAGTTCGAGTATGCTGAGCTGCATCCCCATGGTGCTGCTGGTGCAAGTGCTGAGGATGCCGCCTTTGCTGCTGCTCTTGCTGGACTTCTACCCAACATGGAGGGACAGTGGCTGAAAATCGTGGCGTCAAGGTCTCAAAACGGGTCAGTTCCACCAGGGATGTCAATGTTTCCAGAGAAAATGGCTGGTCCACCAAAAGATCAACTCCTGAGTAATTACAGAATTAATTACTACACAGATACTTTTCCCAGAACATCCTATACAATTTTGAAATATAACCAAACTGTTACAGCTAAAATTAACTACATGTGATATGAAGTGTCTAAAAAAAATGCAGCAAAGCAAAAAAAAAATTAAAAACCCTACCCCAATCACAAAAATACCCAAAGAAACAAAAAAACCTAGCAATGAAAAAACTCAGACATGAGCCACTACACAACTCCAGCCTCGAAGCCAGCATCCTTTGAAGGCAGCTCATTTGGAATAAATTTTGAGAGCTCTGAGCATGTTGTCTGGGATTAAACCAGAAGCAGCAGGAAAAAGTAATTAGCCAGCTATACTTTGATGATGTAAAGCTGATTAAAAGAGTCTTTTCAACACCTTTATGGACTCAGATTAAAAAAAAAAAAGTTTTATATTTCTTGAAAACTGATGTGGAATTACTGCGCAATTTTAAACAGTGATAAAAAAGTTACAATATTGCTTTGGCACCTGCTTATCAATACATACTCATTTTATGGTGGGTTACTAGAATGCTTTGGAAGGCTCCCAGTTTAGCTTAAAAGAGGAGTAAGGGAAAAACAAACATGTTTTATATAAGGCACTTGAAAGACTCTAGACCTAGGCAAGTATTTTGTCTCCTTGTCTTCATATTTAAGTCCTTTCCTGAGGAAAATATGAATATTAATTGAAGAAGTACTCAAGATTAAAGTATCACAGGGAGACAAACACCTAAAGAAATGTTACAAAAGAACTCGAAAAATATTTAGGGGTCCTCAAACAAAAAACAATAAAACTTGAGGTAAAATAACTACGCACAATGTCAATCTTCCTGTATTTCGAGTATTTTTCTCTTAAAAATGCATTTTGGAAAAAATCTTTTACTTGTGAAGAAACGATGGATATCAAAAGCAGCAAGTTTGCTACCTGACTACTACTTGTCACAATCCAGGGAGTAAAGATGATTACATCCTTCAGCTTGAGAGAGGCAACAAGGCACATGCAATTCCTCCCCAAAAAGCGGAGGAGCTCAATATGAGATACCCTGAGTCAGGCAAAAAATTCACCCTCCTTGCAAGAACTATGATTTTGACTTTTTAGTCCAGAAGACAGAAGAAAGCTGAAGAGATTAAAAATGTTAAATTATTTAGAAATTTAATTTCAGTAATATAGCAAACACCTTCATTTCCTTACTGCCAAATATGAACTTCATTAGCTAGATGATAAGTGAGATCATAGCTCAAAGCGCATAACAATTCTACTTTTGAGTAGACTGGATTTTCTCTGCTTCACCCCCCTAATAGAAATTATTATAAATTTGGAGTATTTGGAGCAATAATATGTAATGTGGCATCAACTCCTAAAATTGAAAAAAAAATGAGCTAAGAGCACTCAAAAATTACATAGTATCTTTTGCAGAATTACATTATTTTTGCTATATCGGAATAGTGAGTTATGAGCTGATTCTAGTTCTAGTGGCAAACTTGAAAAAAGGTTTTAAATTGTTGAGGAAAACTAACATTCTTTTTCAATTTGTTTCAAAACAAAAAAAAAAAAAACAAACCAAACAAAACAAAACAAAAAAAACAACCAAAAAAGGCATTATTTTAGATCCCTTCAGCATAAAAATCCCTCCAGTCCTTAAAAGGGAAAGGCAAATACTAATTTTAACCTAATCTGAGATTTACAACTCAGTACACTTGAAGTTTTTTCTTCTAAAATACAATTTAAAATGTACCCAAGTTGTAAATTCTATTTTCTAGCCTGCATTTAAGAAATGCATTCCAGAATGCCAACAACAGAGAAAAAAAAAAAAAACAACACACAAAGAGCCACAATATATATGAACAATATATGAACAAAAGCTTGTCCTTGTTACTGTAGTTTCTCACTGACCACAGCATCTTTCAGCTACAGCTTCAGAGAATAAAGTGATTTCATAAAAACACCTTGCTGCTGCCTGCCATCAGCTGTGAAAAAGATATAGAGATCAAGACTTGATGCTCAGTCAGATCTGCCTAGGAGTTCATTTCCCAAAGCAGAAAGCTTTCTGCTGAGCCATGTCTCTGTCTGAAAAACATGTTAAGACAGAAGTTGAAGAAAATGTTTGTTTTTTTTTTCCTTCTGGTTGAGACTTGATTAAAAGAGGAACAACACTGAAGTTACAAATTTTGGGGGCTATGTCTGCTCACAGTCCATACACATGCCGACATCTTTAATTAGACAGAAAATGTTCGCACAGTCCTAGCCATCATTTGCACACTCTATGCCAACAGTCCAGGATTACTGACTTTAGTATCCTTAACCCAGATAGCTCAGACTAAGAGCTATGCAACCAGCATTTGGTTTCAACTCTTCTCCCCAGCCCCCTCATTTCAGCACTGGCTTCCTATGACTATTAACCTTCTCTCAGAGCTTTTAGAGGCTCAGCTTGATGCCACAGCAAAACAGTACTCAATCTACCTGATCATTATTTCACATCTAACAGCTACTTGGAAATCATTACAGACAAGATCAAGCAGTACTACATTCTCTGAATCATCTAACTACTTAAAGGAGTGCCTGCAGCTAGTAGACAATCTAAAGATACAGCTACTTTTGAAGTCTATACATAAGTAAATCCCTTCCTTGTTCCAATAAGCCATAATCAAGCTATACTGAAGGTGGTGGTTTTCTTTTTGTTTGGGTTTTGTTTTAAATCAAGAACTGCTAAAATATTATGTTTGTACCTAACCAGTGACAGACATACAGCAACTACAGAACTCTAACTTGGGGCACCAAAAAAGCATGAAGCAGCGTGCAATTAAATAACTCAGAATCATCTTAAAATGCAACTTGAAAAATTTCAAAAGCATTTTTACTTATGCTACACATAAACATGTGCAGTTTACCTGTAATGCCTGGACTTGAAGGATTAGATAAGGGCTTGGTGCCTTCTGAGGACTGTTCTACACTTTTAGAAAGGGATCCATCTACAAGTATATCAGCTTCATCTATGTCATCACAGGTTCCTCCAATCTGAAGGAAATGAAGTTCTCCACCTAAAATCATCACAGACAACAAAACAAGAAAGTTTGGACATGCATACAGTAAAACTCAACTCACAAGACAGGTTTTGCAGTTAAAAGTGGTAAACGACTATGGCAGTAATGGAGGACCTGAAATCAGTAACATTATACAGGAGTACTAGTTTTGCTTTACTATTATAATTTATTTCAGGGCAAATGCAAGACAAAACTACAAAAATTATGACTGCCGTTCTGAATGGCATGAAAGAAAAAAAAAAAGAGAGGGAGAGGGGATTAAAGGGTAATTAATTAAGGAAACCCCAGCAGAACTCAAAATTCATAACCATTCCAATCACTTCCCATAATGCAAATGATCCCTTTATACAGAAAGTAGTCCATCACGTCAACTGAAGGCCTACGCTACTTTGCTTGTAAAGTTGCATAAATTTCCTTTTAAAGTTCAGTATTTGAGAACTGAAAAATCACTTCCCCTCTTTAACTCTCATAACTAAGGGGCTCTTCACATTATTTCATCAAACTTGGAATTACAACACTGATCAGGGCAACAGCCAAAACAGCAAGTTCTAAGGACACAATGTTTTGATGGAAGCTGGAATGATAGACATTATTCAAGGAAGTTGCCCATTATTCATCGCTACAGATATACATAGATGAATTCTGTCATTTACACAGAAGTCACCAAAAGGGAATGCTCAATTTTACATAAGGCTGGGGGAAGGGCTATTCACAGTTTTTGAAGTTACAAGAATCCTACTCAGTAGGATTTAAATAGAGAAGAAAATCCTAGGGTAGGTCTTCCATAGCTTTTACTGAAAATTGACTACAGACTGTCCTTCAGCATCTGAATACCGTTATAACAAACACTGCTATGCAAATTCTCAGTTATTTGAAACAACGCTGAGATAATACACCTAATAATAAGCCAAGATAAAGGCATAATCAGGAGGTACATGTTCTGCACTGTGAGGGGTGAGTAGAGCAAACCAGCGATAGAGAGGCACAGAGAGGCAGAGCGAGCATGTGAGAGGCACATAAGACACCCAAAAAGGCACAGAGAGGGCTGGTCCAGTTTTGTTTTGTTTCTCAGCATGAAAGGTCTGACAACAAATGGCTTAATAGAAGAGTCAGAAAAAATAAAACTAGAATAAAAAGAGGAAAAGAGTAGATTAAATGACCAAAATGTACAAGATCTGTGCACTGGGGGAAAATCCACCCAAGGTCTGTGCAATGCTGCATGAAAGCAGAGCTCCCAGCACCTGAAAGAACATGAGATTTCCTCACTACTTGTATTTCTCTTTTTACTTTTATCTTTCTAAAACAGGTATTTCATTAAGCCATTTGTTGGTGAGGCCCTTCTCACTGAGATCTGAGAAGAAGCCTGTACAACATCTCTCTCTACCCCAGGTCACCCAGTGCTAGTATAGAACAAAAAATTCCAAGAATGGAAGGGAAAAAAAGCAGTTCTAGCAAATAACAGTGAGTTTCTTTGAAACTAAACCATTCACAAATGAGCAATTTTCCTTAAAGAAAATTAGGGACACATTAGAAAAAACAAGACCTTGACAACTTCAGCTGGTAACAAACTAAATCTCAGCTTGTTTGCTGCCCAAAAATCAATGATCAAAATAATCTCAACAATCAAAACCAGACAATCTCCTGTATGCAAATAAAGTACACCCTCATGCCTTGGAAGTTCAACACACTGAATTTCACCATCTGCCATTTTTATGGCTCTCAGAAGGAAAAATGCTGAAGAACTTCAGAAAGCTATGGGTTTTCCTAAGAGAAAGTTATGCTAAAGTCTCGCTTATTCTGCAAATGGTTGGGTAGAGATCGCTTTTAAAGAAACAAAACTTTGGTCCTCAAACCAGATTTCTGAGTTTCTGTCACTAATTAAGAGCAGCGAAAACCACCCTTACCATTACTCCTATACTACAAGAGGAAGAGAGTCACAATCCCTGCATTCCTGAAAGATTCCACCACTTTTCCAAGAAAAATTCTATGCTCAACTTGACATATACCACTTGCTCATATTTGTTTTAAAAAAGCTTCTGTAAATAGGTTCATATGATCTTCAGTTAAAGAGTGTTAGCCTATATAGTTCTAAGTGGTTTTGCACACTTTCCAACCCCCTTCAGGGGGCTTTGCTTCTGTACCACAAAGGAGGCATACTGTAGTTCCTATAGTCAAGTGCCAGGAAAAGAAAAAAGTCTGCACAGAAGTCAGTGCTGATTTTGGTTTGTTTGGTTGGGATTTTTTATTTTGTTCTTTTTTTTTTTTGGTGTTGCTACTGCCTCATGGTCTGCACTACTAGGCTGAAACAGTGACTCATTTTTGACAACTATGGCTCTGGAAATTTATGCATCCAAACCGAACTGTATCTGGCTCTCTTAAGCACCAGATAACAGGCTTCAAATATCACCGAAAGAGCACCCTACATCTGTAACCTCATTCAAAACAAGTACCTGCAACCTACTGCATAGCTGACGCCAAAAAGTAACATTCTGAAGCGGGAAAAGAATAATTATTTACAACTTACAAAGACAGATGAAGTCTAACGCAGGTCTAAACCACTGTTACATAAAAACGCTCAAAACCTGAAACACCCATTCACACAGAGGTTTCTGTTCAGCTATATCTTATAGGCAGCTATGAGAAAAATGATACAAGCAACACATGCAAATAATATGTCAACAAGATATATATGATTTCTGTCAACAGCAGGAAAAGGCTATTCTACATCCAAAACTTTCAGATATGAAAGTACACTTCACCTACTCGCATCATCCAAGCAAGTAAACATGAAAGAATGTAATGTTCGACTTATATTCTTGAATCGTTTTCCAAGATCCAAGCATTTCCAGCGCATGCATGTTCCATATCATATACTTAACATTTTCACTTTTGTCTTTCCACTAAGAGATACATGCTGGAAGGATTAAGTTCACATACACCAAGGAATACAACTATTCTACTTTCAACACGTATATTCCTAATGTTGTCAGACTACAGGCACTATTCCATACGTGGTAGTAAACATAGAGGAACAAAGACCTCAAAGCGATTTTGCAAGATTTGGTGGGGAGGGAGAATGACAACAACAAAAAAATCAAGAAAAAACAGAAAAATCTCTAGCCATTCATCCACAAAGTGAGCAATTTCACCCCCTTACAGCAGAAAGATTAAAGGACAATTATGATTCAACACAACAGAGATTACGCAAAACCTATTCCTTACATCAAGTTATTAAAACATGTAATAACACTTTGGAGAAAAAAATATAATAATAGTTGAGGTTTTTATTTGCCTTTTCTTTCAGTATTCCTGCATCTTACGCAGTACAGTCATTCATAAACATTAAATATCAAGTAATTATTTACAAAGCTTTGTGTTTTGGCATAAATGCTAGGAGTCTGAGGCTTCAGATGTACCTAGCATCAGACTCTGAAATCCAGACTCATAATGTATTTTTATGGACATAAATACTTAATCCCTAAATATTTATGACAGCTGAAAAGTAGGAAAAATTATACTAGAACAAGTGACCACGCTGTTAAATGAAGAATAGAAAAGAAAAGCTTCTAAAGACACTTTAACAATGAAAAATAATGAAGTTAATTCTAGTTTGGTTGCAGAAAATCAAGTTCCAAACAGAGATGCAGCGGTTGTAAGTAAAAGATAATCAATGGATTAAAAGAAGAAAAAAAGAGTAAGTCAAAGTACAATATTAAAAAGAGGAAGCTTGAGGGCAGAGGGATACTTGTGATACATAGATAGGACTACAGAAATAAAAAAACAAAATCACCTCAAAGACAGCAAGAACAAAAGAAGTTACAGCAAAGCTATTCATAAATTACAAGATGGACATTGAAACACACTCAGAGAGAACAAAACACGGAGATATTTGCTGAAAAAGCATAATGATGTGTTTGTCTATTATGAGGAAGATGAAGTGCTCTCCAGTCAGTAACAGAGGTGGTGGCTATTTAGTTAGAGTAGGTTTCTAGTTAGAAATCCTACAAACACAGAATAAATGCTCCCAGCTCAACAGACCTGCATATCTTGCACTCAAGTTCCTAAAACAGGTTTAGATAATACCAAATGCAATAAGAATATAATTACCATACCTACCAACACTGGATGGGAAAGTACCCAGCATAGTAACAATAAGCCCTTTAACTTTTACTACTAATCTTAAACCACAAGAAGAAAATAAATTTGCTATAAGGAAGAAATGAATTGCAGTACAATTCTGAAGAAAAAAAAAAACAAAAACAATAAACAACCCACAAAACAAAACAAAACAAACTAGAGAGGTTTGGTTTTGTATTGTGGGGGTCTTTTTAAATGAGACTGCAGTTTGATCAAAGTAGAGGCAAAAACATTATGATATGCATAAGATACACTAACAGTTTTCAAGGGCAATTCACCTTTGAGTTCCATTTTAACTAGGAAAAAGAGTGTGTTATTAAATAAAACTGACACAGTTTAATAGCCATTTCTTCAAAAGCAGTTGCCAAAATAGAACAGTTTAGCAAATACAGATGTTTCCACTGGGAATCTGCAAACATTAATTCTAGTTGCTAACATGCAATGTTTTCATACATACTAAAGAAGCGATGTAAAATTTCCACTGCTACAAGCTCTTGGTAGGTAAGTGATTATCACAGTGCATTTCAGAGACATGAGATTTTCACACTAAGCTTGACTTCATCTGTTGGGCTTAACAGGTAAACCTGATTTAGCAACTACTCATAGAACTGTGTAATCAACATGACATCACCATGAAAGAAGCAAATGTGCCAGTATAAATTCCTCTAGTAAAGTTCAACAAGATATTAGTGGGAGTTCATGTGAAATGTGAGAACCACTCCATCAGTTTAGTTTAAGGTTTGAAATTTAGTTTAAGGTAAAGAAATGCTTAAGGTTAAGCATTTCCACCAGAGCTGCATTCAAGTGCAGCAGAACTAATTGGTACACAGAGGAGTTCAGCTGGGTGACAGCCAGAGCTGTTTCCACTGTCCTTGTGTGACAAGGAAGTAGGAGGTGTGGTGTTTTAGGGTCTTCTGCAAAGTAGCAGTTACCTGGGCCCAAGTTACACTCCCCTTCCACTTGCCTCCTTCCTTCAAAATGGCTTATGTTCATTTCAAAAAAGATCTAACAGTCACAGAATCATAGAATAGTTAGGGTTGGAATGGACCTTAAGATCATCTAGTTCCAACCCCTCTGCCATGGGCACACTCCCGCCCCCCTCGCCATGGACAGGCTGGCTCTCACACTTAAGAGAGAAGTAATAATACAAATGCAAAAGGCTGAAGCAGAACCAGCAGCCTTATCTGAAAGAAGATACAACTGACCACTGGAATAAGGTATAAAAACATTATCTTGTCTACCCTCTTAAATACCATCAATTACAGACAGGAGGAATTTTTCTAAAATGTGAACCTCTAGCACAGAAGTAATTACATACAAGAATTACTTTTATATGATTTGAAGAAAACCTGTGCCTCTACAAGAACAATTTACCTGTACTCTGGACATACTCCAGAGTTACATCCATTTCAGAGATCTAAAATCTACGTTTAAGATGAGTAATTAACCAGAGTTCTTGCTCCTTAGAACAGAATCAAACTGTACATAAATTCAATGGAATTTACCTATTACTATTTTGAAACTTAGATTCTAGCATTCTGGAATATAATCTAAATACAATCGTAAGAAAAAAAACATTAAAAATTTATTTTTAAATAAAAGTCTTACCTTTGGTGCATGCACATAATCTGTCTGTGCCCGAACAGTATATCACAGAGACAAACATATCTGGTTCCTCAGTGCCCTCTTTTTTGGGTGGCTCCACTTTGGCCAGAATTTCAAAATTTGTAAGATCTAGTATTTTTACATATCCTCCCTGAGTAGTTATTACCAGGTGCCCAAGAGTAGAGATCTCTGATCTTCTCTCTCTCCCACTGCCATTTTTAGAAGTTAACTGTATTTCCTCTACAGGCTCCTCACAGTCATCTTCTCGATTATCCAATATATCTGGTGGGAGCAAAATCATTGAGGTAATTGTGTCTTGGGGGTCTTTGATATGCTGGATTTTTACTGGTTCCTCCTCTAGAGTAACTATTCTAGTGGCATAATTCATCTTATAAAGCACTAGGTATCCACCACTAACACTTCTCTGTTCAGGCTGAATTATTAACGGAGTTGGTACATCTGCTGGTGACTCATGTTGAATTACATCAATACTCGTGCCATTCACTACAGCAAGACTTGATTCTAGTTCCCCTTTCCTTCTATTACATAGTGCCGAGTTTAATTTATTTAAATTATTCAAGGCCTCTACTTGATTTATTGCACTCAGAGATTCGACAGGACAAGTCCGCAGTCCTACTAACAGATGAACTCCATCTGCACAAGGCGTGATTGAATCTACACACAGGTTCTCCTCCTCTGCAAACTTTGGCAGACGCAGGCATTGAACCAAAGTCCCAGGCTTGGGAACCATAGAGCTCCACTTGTCCGAGTCCGGAGAAGCTAGGTTGGCTGCAGCATCTGCAAACTGCTGAATATAAGTCACAGGGGGATCCTGTAATAGCAACTGCTCCTGACTGTCCAGCTCCATTTCAATGATCTGTGGAACAGTGAAACCATCATCATGTATACTTTTACTCATAATATTGTTCATCTGTGAAAAGAGTTTTCCTGCTTTTTCATCAGACTCCTTAATGCTGTATAGCAGCAATACAGGTAAAGTCCTCCTTACCAGAGGGGAATTCAGTTCAGAATTAGTGCAGGATTCATTGTCAGTTGATCCCTGTTCCGAGACACTCTCACCTCGAGTCCTACTTAAGCCATCCAGTGACCTCTGAGAGTTACTGCTAACAGGAGAGGTAGCAGGTGATTTGTACGTTAACAGACCTCCAGCTAATAAACAAGGAAAGGGAATGTTGTGTTGTTCTAGATGTTTTTCTTTCATCTTTTCACTCTTACAGTTAGACAAACATGGATTTGCCCCAAGTTCTTCTAGATCCTTAACCGTGTCTTCCAGAACATTCGCAACAATTTCCCACTGAAGTTTTTCAGGTTGTTGAAGGATGCTGAGAGCTGTTATATCAAGGCTGACTTCCATAGTTTCTTTTTGTGATGTATGCCCTTAAAACAGAAAGGTTTAACATATGTTAACAAAAAAAAAAAAAAAAAGAAAAAAGGAATCACCTTGCATATAATACTGTTTTATGAAAAAATACCCTTTTTACATCTCAAGTCAATTTGACCATGTGTATGAACATCTACGTATGCTTCTTGCTAATTCTTACTCAAAGACGTAAACTGGATTATGAGAAATAAGAAGTAATCCTCCCTCCCTTCAAAATTTCTGATTCAGCCTCTAGAAAAATAAGACAAGAACAACATGCACAACACTGTTCTGCTTCCATATGAAACCTTTATTCAGGGAGAGAAATACGCCAACAAAGTACATACCCAGAGGGAAACAATCAAAGTACTCTCTTGAGGCAGAAGTTGCTTCTCAGAGATAGGAACTCCCTCTGGCATTTCCCTGAATTTAAAGGAGTTGCTACAGCTGTAATTTGTTCCTATTCTAAGTAGGTTCTTTTAACTTGGTTTGTGTGTTTCACTGACAGCAAGATGAGCACTGCCTGTTACCAAATAATGCATTTATTAAGTATCAAAGTAGGGATTCTCCTCATCTCCTGTGTGCAATCTCTCCAACAAAGAATGACTTAAATATTAGCATTGCTTTCAAGGTCAATCTTTTCCTTTTTTTTTCTAATACAGTGAATATAATATCACTGATTTTGATAGGGCTTTTTTAAAAGCCCGAGAAGAAAAACTTCTCTCCTGACCTTCAAATTATGGATCAGACATAACCTACCTGTCACAGATTCTGATCTGGAATGCTCTTCACTGTCTGAATCCTCCAGCAGGTCATCACTGAAAGAAAATGCATGAATGACACCATGTATGTTGTTTAAATAAAAATAAATAAAAAATGTAATGTGTATTTTAACTTGGAATTTCTTTCAGTCAGCATTGTAAGCACTGCTCATTCATTGATAACTTGGTCACTGACACTAACAGCATAAAGATCTTTTTCCTCCACCATCAAACCAGTAGGCCAGCTTTCCATTTGCCTCATTCTAATACTGTATTCCCAAAAAATGCAGATAAAAATGGAATTAAAATGAAAGCTTATTCTTGGAAAGATTCCTGAGAACAACAACGCCAAACAAACAAAGCCTCTAAAAACTGATGACAGCTTCTTCAGAGTTCCTCAACATAGTCCCTGAAAAGTGGAGCTGCCAGGCTGGTCTTTAATTCTACCAAGGTGATTTTGCAGCTAGTGCCAAAAGTATGTATGAAAAGTGTCTTGCTTTTAAGAATACTACCAGATGAATCATTTTTTTGTAACACCAGATTCTGTTCAAGATATCTCTTCAAGAGAAACAGGCCCTGCATAGTTTTAGGAATATATGATGATTTCACACATCTGGCTTTTCCAATGTAAGGAACAATTTCCTGTTACAGGTTCTTTACACATAGGAAGAACTTTGCAGCCTCAGGCATAACTACTCACTGGAGTATAAAGCTGGATTCCCAAAATTCAACAACTTCCTCCTCACACTGAAAAAATAGGTATTTTTTGGCTCAAAACTATTTAACCTTCACTTCATGACAAGGCAACAACAATTTAATACTTTGATTCTCATTCACCTTCCCCTTGAGTGGGAAAGTGATAGCAAATTTCATACTGGCAAAGCGAAATGAAAGATGCTTAGTTCTCAGCAGTATGACTGTACTTACTGACTGGTTAAATTCTTTAACCAGCTCTTAAAAATGTCTCAATTTTTTAACTTTCAAGGAGTTTATGGCCCTAAAAGTCTAGCCCTCAGCAGCTGTTAGGCCCCCAACACTGATGTTGCCCACATTTCTTCATACCCTTTTCAGAAGGATAAGCTTCATATTTGCTCTGCAGTACTGTAGGAATAACACCAAGTTTAAACCCAAAGATTTACTTTCTTATGCACACAGAAGTACCATTACTTTACATGATACTGAAGAAACATTCAGAAATAAGCAAGACTTCCCAAACACCTTTTGAGTTTCACAGCAAATATTCACCCTTTTGTTTGAGCTTTGGTAACCGGAGAGTTTCCAGTAACACACTGTAAGAAGCATAAATGAAAGAATACCACTTTTTCTCACATGACACTTTCTAAACACTGGCAGATCCTTCTAGCTTACCTAAAAGCTTGCAACAGGACTAATTGTTTGAAGCCCACATGCATGTGTTGAAGGCTAAAAAATTAAAGCAATTCCTAGCAGAACTACATAATTAATTTTCAGAATGACATAACCAGACATTATGGAGAAGAAATCAGAGAATAGTGTTCCAGAAATTCATGGGTAGCCTTTACTTTCAAAACCCAAAATGCATAATCCATAAGTAAAATCAAAACCTGTTCCAAAACTTATACTCCTTTTTCTTTTTTTTTAATGCCTACGGAACATCAGCACAGGCAGCAATGAGATTTGATATCTCTCTTATTGGTGCATGAAAAATGAAACAGTAGGAATAAAACAGAACTGACTTTAAAGATAGAAATCTAGATTATTGGGTTTTAAGTGTTGAATTGTGTACATATACAGAGTGGCTTAAAAAAATTATCACTGAGAAAATAGAACAGTATTACCAATCTTATGTTTCACAAAGCATGACTTAACAGCATTTAGCACTTACACAGCAACATTTCATATTTCTAATTTTATAGATCAGCATACCTGTCTCCTTCTAATTTTGGTATATCTGAGCAACTAGATGAATCTTCTAGCCACGCTAGTGTTGGTCTCCTTGAGTCAACCCCTGAGCTCTGTTCTCCTGATAGCATAAGTTGCTGCACAATAGCCGGATCATATGCATTGATCTCAAATTTTAAGTGGACCTGAGAAAAAAAAAATAAAGGAGATCTTTGATTTGAATCAGAATATGCTTAGTCAGTAATTAGTTAATAAAAACCTAGTTGTTTATACTGTGTACCTTCATAAGTTTGGAAACATCCCATATACAGATCTTTCCTCGTTTTGTTGCAGCAGCTAGAAAATGAGGGCAACTTCCAGATCCAAAACAGGCTATTCTGTCAGTGCCATCTGTGCAGGGAAATTGCGCTGGACTTGTTGCCAGTGTAACTGAAAGAGGTACATTCTGAGTGTGCTCACCCTTGACAAATGGGCAGTTTGGGGAATGTCTCTCATGTTCAGACCTTTAACATTAAAAACAAAAACAGCAAACGTTGACTTCTTACTGTGAAAAATACACACATCATATATAAACACAGCCATTGAAGTGAAGCTGAAACTGAACTGGTTGAAATATACTGCAATTAACCATAAAAGAGAGTTCTGAAGTTACTAACACAGCTTTCCCTGCTGTTTCTCAATAGTACAACTGTATTAAAGCCTTTGATCACTTAATGGATATTGATATTCAAATGGGAGGAGTCTACACACACAGTACACTTATTATATGTAAGTCCACTTTAAAATATTGTTCTGTAGGCAGTAGCCCATCATGTCCTTGTGAAGAAAATCCCAGATTAAATTCTACAGAACAGACATTAGAATTCCAATGCCATGAGATACCATCCCTGGAAACATTCAAGGCTATATTACACAGGGCTCTGAACAAACTTGTCTAGCTGAAGATGGCCTTGCTCATTGCAGGGGACTAAATAACCTTTAAACGTCCCTCCCAACCCAAACCATCTTGTGATTCTGTGATTACTGTAAGTAACCTTAATAAGCTAAAGCAATGTCCCGTCTTTAGTTCTACATCCACACTTACAAAAATTAAATCTGAAAACAGTCTTGAATGACACATTGCCCAAGAAGCATAAAAAAAAAAAAATCATCTCAATATACACCTAAGGCAGAGACATGGCAAAGCAATTACACTCCTACAAAAGTCTGGACACTAACAAGGAAAAGGAAGAGACAAGACTAAGATAACATTACAAAGGAAAGTTTCTAGCAAGTCAAGAATAAGAAGCATTCAAATAACAATTATAAATTACCAGATAATATAGACAAAAAGTACATTAAGGACCCTGATAAAAATCAGTATGAGGCACTGCATTTCTATCACCAAGCACAATTTTAGCTGATTCAGGGAACTAATAATGGATCTTGCAACTTCACGTAAAAAGGCGAAAATGCACTGCACGGCAATTGCAGTTTAAGAACTTAAAGACGTGTCCTAGGCACAATCATACAGAAGATTTAGTTTAGATCCCTGTAAAGAAATGTTGTCTGCCATAGAACATCTTAAACATCTTTGCCAGGGAACAATTTGACATGAAATAGCAAATCAGAATTAAGAAATAAAACTCACCACAATGGACTTGATTCAGTATCATACAAAAATTGGACATAGTAAAGGGAATTATTTTGTGAGTTTCCTATGGAATCATTATGGAAATCCATTTTTGTCAGTGATGCTCCCTAAACTCACCAGAAATCCCACCAAGATAATGGTGATCTTTGTCCTCCAAATATTTCTAACCACTCCATCACAAAACTAAGTCTGCTCCAAACAACATTTAACTTACCAAGGTTCATCTGTAGGCTCCCAACACACCAAACATACACTACAGGTGAAACACATGGCTCTGTCATCTCCTGATGAAGCAGGCTATAAAAAAAGAAGAAACACCTGAAATGCATATAGGCATATATTAAAAAGCCCTTGAAGCAGGTGATCAAGTCACCTTCTAGTGGCATAGCAAAGCACCACACCAAAAGTATATAAGGCCACAAATCAGCATCTATAAAGTGGAATTATTTAACTTTTAAAAATACATAAATAAATAAACCACATTACTACAGAAGAGACTCAGAACCAACTATGTACAAGCCGCTTTCTAAAAACCATGCAGAACAGAGCAAAACTCATCATCCCTGGCAAGACTTGCTTTTATTTGGAAAAAATATCACGAGGTTCAAAAAATGTACAACCTCTGAAGAGTCACTGCATGCTTGGATAAGCAGGTTAAACAAGCATTTCCTACTATGCCCTCAATCAAATATAAAGCATTCTATGTCACTTCTCTGCAAAAGACATTTGCTACTTGCTGAAGTGACACAGAAAAAGAACTTTTCCGTTCTTTTCAATTTTCTTAAAATCCAGCATTTTCATTACCACATTTCAAGTAACAGATATGCCTGGGAACATGCAGATGCAATTCTAATATAAAAGTTCCCTGCATTTTTCCTCCTAAACAAGCTTAAGAAATTCTCCAAAAACTTTCTCCATCTGCATTGACGAGGATTTGCAGCTGACATGAGGTAGCCAATATTAGCTGTCATTATTTAAATCCGTAAGAGAAATAATTCTTTATAGTAGAAATAATTTCAAAGAATGAAAAATGAGCAGAAGTAGTGGAATGAAATGTTGAAGTTGTATTTGTTCACTAAGTTCAATAATTTAGTAATGTGATCTAGGACTGTTTTTTATTACAATACAGTGTTAGTCCCACTAGGCAAGCATGGTTAAAGAACTCTGATGTCAAATTTATTGCTTTTTTGGTTTATTTATAATACTTATAAAAGATAAAGATATTTACTCAATATTCTAACAAGGAGAGAGACTCTGTGTAACAACTAACTCCATCGTTATTACTGTTGTTTAACTTGGATCAATTTCATACTTCGAAGTGTTTATATGCTGAAGTTCAGAACGATATTTTCTGTGATTTGTAAAAAGGAAGCAACCTCTAGGCATGCAAAGAAGGTGGAACTTCTCCTGCTCCCCAAACCCTCATCTAGAAAACAAATACTATGAGCAACTGAACTTTTTTACCTGGTGATAGAACCCAGCTTGAGCCATAGGATCTGGCTGTGCCCACCTATAACCCACATGAGGCCATGAAGTGAATGTCTCTCTTCTGTTAGCTTCACTATACATCAAAGACCTACAAAGGTAAAAAATTCTACATTATCTAAAACTGCCACTTAGGATAAGAAAAAAAGTAAGCTATTTATCATATATTTTCAATGCTTTAGTAACCATTAGGAATACCGCAGACTGTTAATGATGACAACTTTAAGTACAGCTACGACAGAAATGTTACAAAGTCCTTTCACTGCAGTGCCTAAAGTACGTTCATTCTCCACAAAAGACCAAAACCAAAGCAACAAGTTACAGGTCTTAAAGGCAAAATTAATGCAATAAGCTTCTAGGTAGCCTGTTTGGTCTAACTGAAGAGAAGCATCAGATATATGAAGTTATTCTGTATTTAGTGAAGATGCAGAATCTATCCTAAGAGAACTGCTAGGGATGTTGGTTTGTTTCTTTTTTAACGTGACAACTATCGTAAAAATTTGGCATTATTAGTTGAATAGATATGAACATGCATATCTGAAAACACTCCAAAGTGATATTTTAGGCTTAAATACATGGCACCAACCCCAGAAAATTTGTCAATAGCTGACAGTATAATACTTAAAAATTATAAACTACTAAGTCACAAGATATGAATTCCTCTGCTACTCAACATCTGCAAAGAAAAGTGCCTCTTTTCCAGCTTTACTCAGTGCATGTCCCTCATCTGAAATAGTACAGAAGAAACAAACATCAGCTTTTCCTTTTCCTTGATGGAAGTTTTTTCTCCAGTATCATCCCAAGAACTAGTACTGCTACATAGAAAAGTACCTCACGTTTCTGACACTTAGTTTCAGGAGATATTTTTCTGTCTTACAAGAAAATTGATATATCAAACACTTCCTACCAAGGAAGTAAACTAGTTCTGCAACATCCCCCAAAGGGCTGGGTTAACTTGCCATTATACCATTTAAAGAGACAGATCTTGGAAAGCTTTAACCAAAAACATAAAACAGCAAGGTACAGACAGACTTGGCAAGGGGAAATATGAGACAAAATTAAATCGTATCAAATTTTTTGATCTGTAAGAAATGATAATAAGCTTACAAAATAATATTTCTATAGAAATGTACTAGATGAAATTACAGACTTAGAAGTTTTATCAGTATTCTAACTAGTCTCTGCTTACATAGATTGAAATAACAGGTTACTCGCTTGCGCGCATATTATTATTTGGATCAGAAAGAGATGAAGCAACTGTCTGAGGCAAAATTCTCTGACCTCAAACACACAGCAGCTGACTACAGAGTCCATATGCAGCAAAGGTAACAACTTCCTAAACTTCTAAACCACAAAACAGAGGCATAACCCTTTCTTACATGAACAAACTGATTTCATGACACAGCATAGTATGTAGATTTATCTTTGGCACACAAATAACTCCTCTCTGCATTCAAAGAAGCATGCATATGCTCTTAAAGCTATGCAGGTTCTGTATGTCAATACTGCAGTGTCAGTAAGGTCTCAGTTCTAGTTTAAGTAAAGCCAGTAACATAATTAACTAGTTATACACACTTAATTGATAAGATAAAGCCCATGATCAAACATGTTGAAAAGCAAAGCCTAGGTGAACATATCACATTAACGTGTTACAATATCACCTAGGGATCTGTATTTAAGGCTGCAATTGTTACCTTTTTGAAAGTATGTGTTGGGACTAAAGAGAAAAGTGAACTCAATTTGCCCAGCAATGAAGTTAGAAACCAAACAAAGAAGTCTTGTGGCACCCATATCGGTTTCTTTAAGTTTATTGGTATGTCCAGCACAATATGCATTAAACAGTTAATTAGTGGTATGTACAAGAGCAAGAAAATACAGAACAGGACTAATCCCTTTGGCAAATACCATCATCTCTAAGAGCTTACTCTGATATAACGAAGGGGTTAAATTCATCTCTTATTTTGTCTTAATATACCTGTCCACAGATCGACCGGGTCCCACACCAAGTTCTGGTCGAGCACTGGGTAAGAGGTAAGATAACCTATCCATCACAGAGGATGCTACAGGTAAGGCAGCAATATTTTGATTTATCTTCTTGAGTTCATTTACAATGGCACTGGCGACAGACTTTAAAACATGATGAGGAAGGTGGAAAGTAACTGTTGCCCACTAAAACAAGAATAAAAAGCACCCAGTTTATATTTTAAAGCTTTAACATCTGAAAAACAAACAGATCACAAAAGTGTCAAAAGCAAAAACAAACACACACCTTGAACCTTCTCTTGATTTCAAGACATAATCACACAAAAGCTACATGAAAATAATGCAAGTAAAGTCAGTAACTCCAGATTTTAAGCTCAGTTCAGTTTATCATTTGGATTTATCATCAAGAAATTAACCTTGTTTGTTCCCTTAACAAGTGAAACTTCACACAAAGGAGCTAAGCAAAACATAATACATTCTGTCCTCTTCAAACAAAATCCACCACTCTAAGTCAAGTATTTTGTATGCTTCAATGACAGCAAACAAATTAGACTTGGAAATCCGTGCTAGACAGTACAGAGACAAATTCTTACCTTTGCAACTTTATGATTTGCTGCTGTTTCATGTGAGGTATTTTTTAAACCATCCTTCAGTTGTGTAATGAATAAGTCATATCCCTCTGTACTAGAAACGTCTATTTTTTCTATGCAAGCAGATAACAGCTGCTGAGCCTAAAATGCAGATGTGCAGGAAAAGTTAGCATCCACATTGAATAACTCCAGACAAGAATTACACCTGTTTTATTACCCTGGGAAATGTAATTTGGCATATCCTACTTTACCATATATTATACCAGTGTAATTCCCATAACAGACCCTGAGTTGACTAAGCAGTTCCAAATTTCACTTTGTAGGTCAACTAACAGATAAACTTCAGCAATAGTGACAGTAATTACAACAAGCTCCCTCAAGGGCAGTATTGCCAAATGTTAAAACTTGTCAGACATACAAACAATCAAAACACAACATATATTAAAGCCAAGTAAAAAAAAAGTGACATCTATTGTCCAATGCTTTCCTTTCAAAAGGATTATTTAAGCTTGAGGGACAAACAGTGAGAGCAAGAACAAAGCCCTGATATTTCTGAGTACATCTGGATCTTAAAAATAGTAAACGATAACGAAAAAAAACAACACTACAGCAAAATTAGAGATAAATTACTTACAGTGCTAGCATAATGAAGCTGAAAAGTTAGTCAAGAAAAAATGGGCTAGTTCAGGATCTTGAAATTCTTAAAACTCACAAATAAGGCATCTAGACAAGAACATATATAGACTTATTTTCTTCCAAGTCCCATCTGTTTCTAGCTTGCCTGCTAGCTTCATGTTGCCAGGTAAGATTTAAAGGTACACTTTATGTGCAAAACACAGAGTATTCTGTATCTGTTGTTAGGTGGGCTAATGTCTGAAAAATGTTACATGAACTCTTTCAAGTTAAAAACACCAGGAAGTATTTCCCAAGGACAGTGGCCACTTGGTTACATCCTTGTCCTTGTTGAGTTCAAGGAAAGAGAGAAATAAGATCAATCAGTCCCCTAGCTAAGGCTGTATCCATTTCTCAGATTTCAATATAGAGATAATTGCTATTTGTGTGACATCTCATACTTCCCAAGTCTCTTGCAGATGACAGAAGAAAAACAGTTTGTAGAAGTTCATAAATTTACAGTGTTCTATGGGGAAGTAAAAACAGCATAGAGGCTGCATCATAACTTGTTAATGCTGCCAATTCAAAATGCATAAAGATGCACTGCATTACCAGCAGATCAATCATACAAAAAGACTACTTAAGTGCAAAAATTTGCAGAGAAGTCCTAGAGACTAACAAAACACAAAAGCTCTTGCTTTTCTATGACGAAAGAGGTGGACCAAGGCATTTGTATGATACTTGCTTCATATTTACTAAAATTTTCTGAGGTCTGGGTACCTCCTGTTTAAAATTAAAAGTAAGAACTGAAGACTGCAAATGTTCTTCCTCCCACCTCACTGCTTTGGCCATGAACTCCCCAAATCTGTTCCTACTGAACTACAATATTCTCCTTCCCCGTCTCCCCTTGTGCCCCCCTCCCCTGGAAGAACCTTTTCAGACAAGTGCTCTACTTTAACCTTGAGATAATGGTCTGTAAACTCCTCAGAAGCAAGGAATCTTTAGCTAAAACTGACACAAACGTACATGTTAGACTGCAAATCAGTGACAGCAAAACTTAAGAAAGGAAATGTGACTTCACACTTGGGCACACGCACCAAGATTTAGTAGTTATCCACAAAGGGTATAAAAATGACACCAGTGAACCTGGAAAGCTCTGTTCGGAGACCTCTATGAAGCACCATTTTATTGCTGTTACTCCTACTCAAGACAAGTAGTTAAAAACCTCACATATGACACATGTTCTTGGTTAATAAGAAACACCTACTATTCAATACTCACAGAGCACACAAATATTTTAAACCAACACCTAAGGTAAACCAATGCAACAAAATTCAAAGCATTACACTCCAAGCAAAAACATGGACACTAGACTCGCTTAATCGATAACAAGTGCTTGCTTAAATTGTCTCAAATCAGAAGCAATCACATTACAGCTGCAATAGCCCAAACATAAAAGGGAGGCCAGGTTTGCAGAGAAAAAAAATCTTCCATTAGGCCAACTGACCCGCCTAGAAAAGTTAGATTCCAGCATTAATACCTCACTTGTAGCAACATCGTATTACCTGATTTTATTTACCTTTTTTTCCCCCTGAAAGCCTAAAACAATCAAACACCTCAAGGATGCCTAGCAGCACAGACTGACTTTGTAAGCACACACAGGTTCCATACATAGCTCTGGAAACGAATCTTAGTTTCTGGTCATTAAAAATTTCTTTCATGTGAAATAATGTACTCGTGATTGCGGCAAACTCTTATTTGTTAGAGATACGGATAACTGCAAGCTATTGCCCTATTACAGGTAATAACAAAGAAACTTTTATGTTACATGCTGTTAATATCACACTAGAAATCCAGGGTCAAATGTCTGGTTTCAGTATTTCTGATAGCATTATTTATATACTCTTTTTCCCCTCCTTCCCCACACATCTTACCTCTGTAACTGGCAATTCAAGCTGAACCACATCATCTTGTTTTGAAACAGGCGTTTGCAGAGCTGTGTCTAACAGTAAGATGCCATTGAGATCTTTCCTACATCCTACTGCATAATCATCCACAAAGATCACTTTATCCACAGCAGAAATATACTGACATTTCACCCGTCCTCCTGGTTTTGCTACAAAGGGAAAGGCAAAAAAAAAAATCTGATTAGGAAACAGCTTTTAAAAAAAACCTTCAATATCTGTTCCAGAAATCAATGTAATATTTCAGCAGTCTTTACTTGAGTGATCAAAACCTAGCATTTTAGGTACTACACCCTTCACCTAACTTTTTATTTCCTACATTAAAAACCAAATATCCAAAATTTATACATCCCATCAATAACTACAGCTATTTTATTCCCACAGTGGAAGCCATCATTCAAGTCCTGCTCCTACCAGGAAGCCTGAACTAGTGCTTTCAAGCCTAATATAGATGCCTGGTGTACTTGATGTTAGTTGACAACCAATAACAAGAATTAAATAGCACAAATTGGCATGAAAATTACAACAGAATAGTTAAACTACCATTAAGGCTGATTAACACCATTTCATCCATCAAAATAACACTCAAAAACTAAGTAGAGCATATAACATACATCAGTGTTACACATGTTCCTTCAGACACTAATGTAGCTTATTTCTGTCCAGCACCACACAAGGATGTCAGTAACAGGTTAGAGGAGCCTGGTGGGAGTGAAGGAAGACTGTCAGCAAATAAATAAGGGAAGACTGGCAGTGATATTATCCCCAGAGATTTTTAATGTCTCTCGTTACATGTCTAAGGCTGGATGGATTGTAAAACTAAATCCATGTAATATGCTGTGTAGAAGGCAAATCGCTTTAATTCATGAGAAGTATAAGTTGTTGCTACAGAAGCTGACTATACATATGTTTTAAGTAGATGAACACATCATCCAAAGCACAAAGCTGAAATCACTGGATCATCAACGCAGATCTCCTCTTGTTGCACTGAAACAGAAGTTTCATTAAATTTTGCATTGAGTCCCTGTTCTCCTCTTTCTGCAGGCACTGGATACTGGTTTTATTAAGAATAATGAAAAATCACCATTAAGGTAGCTACCATACAGATAAAGCACCCAGATAAGGTCAGCCACATATATCCGTCATCTTCACACTTTGACAGAGTTAAGTGGAAAATAAAACTTCTCCAAATATAAGGCATATCAATCTGACTACACTGCATTTGTGGCATCCTCTCTTGAAAACTCAGATCAAGAATAGTTGTCAGCTGCCCTTCTCACCAAAAGTTTGGAAACCATGACTCACAGACTCTCAAAATATGACATAAGTCCTTGCCTGCATGAAGTACGCTGCAATTGCTATAAATGCTTCCAACCTTTTTCAGAAACACTTCAAGAGCCCTGGAATCATTTGATAGTTGTCAAGTTGTTAGCCCAAGCTTAACATAAAAGGGTCCTCTGAATGGCAAATCTAGTAGTTTCAAACTGCATTTTTACTAAGACATTGGAGTTCCTCACACAAGATTTTCTACAGACAACACAGCTGCAACAGGGAAGTAAGTCATTCTACAGAGAGGGAAAAAAAAAAAAAAAACAACCCCAAAAAACCCCAACAGTTTTGCTAACAAAAAAAAAAATCAAATACAATTTTTAACACCTTTAAAAGTATTAGTTTCAAAAACTGCTCAGAAAACACATTTCAAGATGGATCTACCACTAGTCACAAACTAGTTCACAGTGCCATAAGATTAGAACAATAGGAAACTAAAAAATTTATAAGTCACCACTACAGAAGAAATTACCACTGTAGAAAGATGCCTAAAAAAGTTTAATCACCCTCAAAGCATTGGCAGAAAGGTCCTTTCTAACTCAGGATCAACATTTTACAATGCGCTAAAGGACTCTGACCTATATTTTTTGAAAAACCTACTGGCACTACTACATTATATTCTGCCTATCCAGGCTGGCTAAGTTTACTAGAAGTAAGCAGAGATCTGCCTCTTCACAAATCACACTTCAAAAGTTTCACATAAACTCGCAAAATTACTTAAGCCAGATCATCAAACCCAACTTCATTCTTATTTTAGCCCTAATTCCTTCAGCTGTCATTTATGGAAGGTGAAATACCCATTCCAAAGTTTTAACAATTTTGCTTTTCAATCTTGGCACACGTGGATCATGGCTTCTCCCAATATCTCCAGTTACCTACCTAGGATTAAAACCAAAACAATTCTCTAAGAAGCCATTAAGCCTTTGGTCAGTTCCTATAAGGAAACTCAGCAGGCTGCTAGCATGCTATAAGTGGAAGCCAAATAGCATACTACATCATGGTATGTCATCTGTAACAACCTTAGAACTAGCAATCTGAACATTTAAAAGCAAATAAACAGACTGCAATGAAAAATTTGAGAAAAGGCACATCCCCCCTTGTCGTGGTTTAAGTACAGTCAGCCACGCAGCTGCTCGCTCACACCCCCCTTCCTCCCCCCTGTTCCTGGAGGGGTGGGGAAGAGAACTGAAAGAATATAACTCCCAGGGGTTGAGATAAGAACAGCGCAGTAACTAAGGTATAACACAAACCACTGCTGCTACCACCAATAATAATAATGATAAGGGAAATAACAACGGAACAGAATACATCCAGTCACCACCAACCGACTGATACCCAGCCTGACCTAAGCAGTGATCTAACTCTTCTGGGCGTCTGCCCCCAGTTTATATAGTGAGCATGGCATGCTGTGGTATGGAATACCTCTTTGGTCAGTTTGGGTCAGGTGCCCTCTCTCTGCTTCCTGACGGCTTCCTCCCAGCTTCCCCTCCTCCCTGGCAGAGCATGAGAATCACAAAGTACTTGGTGGGATTAAATATTACTGAGCAGCAACTAAAAATATCAGTGTTATCAGCGCTGTTTCTAGGCTGAAAGTCAAAACCACAGCACTTCACCAGCTACTAAAAAAGAGAAAAACAACTGCTACTGCTGAACCCAGGACATATCTTTATCTAAAGGTTAAAGTATTCTTATTTTTCAAGTTCTTATTTTCAAACTGTTGTAAATTATACAAATTTATTTTTAATGCTTGAAGAATGTATGTGTTCCTAAGCATATACTATTCAGTTCTAAATTAAAGCACGCTTTCAAATGGACTTAAATGCATAGGAAAGCATAGCTTAAAATTGTCTTAAGTAGGCCAGAAAGTACCTTCCACATGTAGGCTTTCTTAAACCAGAGTTACAATAGACATAAATTATATTTTAAAACATCCACAAATCAGCAAAGTGATCTTTCCTACACAAAGTAAGTTATAACAGTAATGAGTGATGTCCCTCAAGGATCGGTATTGGGACCAGTCTTGTTCAATATCTTTGTCAGTGACATGGACAGTGGGATTGAGTGAGACCTCAGCAAGTTTGCCAATGACATCAAGCTGTGTAGTTCTGCTGATATGCTGCAGGGAAGGAATGCCATCCAGAGGGACCTTGACATACATGAGAGAAAGGCTGATGCCAATCCTATGAAGTTTAATCTTGCCAAGTGCAAGGTCCTATACCAGGGTCAGAGCAATCCCAGACACAGCTACAGGTTGGGCAGAAAAGAGACTCAGAGCAGCCCTGCAGAGAAAGACTTGGGGGTGTTAGTCGATGAAAAAATGATCATGAGCTGGAAGGGTGTGCATGCAGCCCAGAAAGCTAACTGGATCCTGGGCTGCATCAAAAGGAGCATGACCAGCAGGTCAAGGGAGGTGATCCTGCTCTTCTACTCTGCTCTCATGAGACCTCACTTGGAGTATTGTGTTCAGTTCTGGTGTCCTCAGCATAAAAAGGACATGGAACTGTTGGAACAAGTCCAGAGGAGGACCATGAGGATGATCAAGGGACTGGAGCACCACCTCTATGAAGATAGGATGATAGAGTTGGGGCTGTTCAGCCTGGAGACCTCATAGCAGCCTTCCAATGTCTGAAGGGGGCCTATAGGGATGCTGGGGAGGGACTCTTCATGACGGACTGTACGGAGAGGACAAGGGATAGTGAGTTCAAACTTAAACAGGGGAAGTTCAGATTGGATCTGAGGAAGAAATTCTTTACTGTGAGGGAGGTGAGGCACTGGAATGTGATGCTCAGGGAATTTGTGAATGCTCCATCGCTGGTGGTGTGGAAAGCCAGGTTGGCCAGAACCTTGGGTGTCATGGTTTAATGTGAGATGTTCCTGCACAGAGCAGGGGTGTTGGAACTTTATGATCTTAAGGTCCTTTCCAACCCTAAATATTCTATGAATCTATAGAAGTATCTTCCTGAGTTACTGAAAATACAGACTTACAAAGAGTAAAAATGCATTTTTATCCAGTCTACAAGCTATACAAGAGACTCATTATAAATTATTTTGCTGTTGCTGCTTTTCCTGTCTTTTTCTGACTGAAATATTGCAAATGTCTTGTGTCATTTTGTTTCTCCATTGCATCACTTTACAAGTCAGCATAACACGTCCGATTCAAGTGGAGACGTTACAAAGATTATGTTAGTGAAAAATGTAGTTAAAGCAACTATAGTTTGGTTTACAAAACTATTCTTTCACAGTGGCTTCTTGCTATCTTTTGTTTTCTCAGTCCACATAACAGCTCCATGGTGTTGCAGGATGTTAATTATTTTGTATTCATCTACCATATTATAGGTTTATGATTTGACTGAGCTAGAAAAAGAAACCTTGAGAATTGTATCTCTGTACAAAAAAACCTGTGCCACTTCTTGTATTAATGATCTATGTGCTATATATTCCTTAATATAAAACATCTTATTTATAAACACAGAGAAAATAGTATTTTAGCCACATATAGATATACCTGTTAGGAATTTTTTTCATCAGTGGTTCAGTTATGTATCATACATTCTGTGTATAACTTGTCTTAATCAGGGAAATTATCCTACTGACATAAATATTTTTTTCCCAGAAATTCCAGATAGATCAGTCTTGGTCTAAACCCATTATACCAGATTTTGTAGCTGCAGATGAAAGAATTTAAAAGCTGTATATCACAACTGCATAGACATTTGCGTCATTGTAGCAAATGCAAATTCAGTGAAAAAGTTAGTTCGTCATGTATACTAGAATATGTGAGTAGATTCCTATTGTTGAATCACTTGTCAGAATTAAAATTTGTCCTATGCAGCAGAAGCAAAGCTGATAATACTTAAAAGTCTCATTAGCTACTGAAGCCCAGTATTCAGTGCCGCTGATATTCTAATTCCCAGTCCACCTGCTGTTTAGCCTTGTAGCTACCTAAAACTTCAACTGGTTTAGGATATAACAATGTTATTTAAGAGTATATTCAAGCCCACTCTTAAGATCAGATTGTTCTGACACACGCATTTTAAACCTGAACACTTCTATTTTGGGATACATAGAGACTGAGTATGCTTAAAATTGTCTTTTCCCTCTCTTTTCAACCCAATGGCCAGATCTTAGAGCACTGCAGGGGGAAAGGGGTATGGGAAAGAGGCAGTGGACAGAAGATCCCAGATCTCTATGACTTATGAAACAGACATGAAAGACAAGAACTTCTGTGTCTTACCTTTTTGATGAATATGTGATACGACAGTTGCATTTGTTGTAATATCATAGAATCATAAAATAGTTTGAGTTGGAAAGGAACTTAAGACCATAAAGTTCCAACACCCCTGCCAGGGGCAGGGACACCTCCCACTAAACTATGTCACCAAAGGCTATGTCCAACCTAGCCTTGAACACTGCCAGCGATGGAGCATTCACAACTTCCTTGGGAATCACATTCCAGTGCCTCACCACCCTTACAGTAAAGAATTTCTTCCTCAGATCCAATCTAAACTTCCCCTGTTTAAGTT
>JASSUY010049165.1:0-33661 GCA_032466535.1 Forpus xanthops
TTAGAGACAAGGATGTCATGTGAGACAGTGTCAAACGCTTTGCACAAGTCCAGGCAGATGACATCAACTGCTCTACCATTGTCCATCAGTTCCGTAGCCCTAACATAGAAGGCCACCAAATTGGTCAGGCAGGATCTCCCCTTAGTGAAGCCATGCTGGCTGTCACCAAGCACCTTGCTGTTTTTCATGTGCCTTAGCACGGCTTCCAGGAGAATCTGCTCCAAGATTTTGCCAGGCACAAAGGTGAGACTGACTGGTCTGCAGTTCCCCAGATTTTTCTTCATTTTCCCCTTCTTGAAAATGGAGGTTATATTTCCCTTTTCCCAGTCATTTGGAACTTCACCCAACTGCCATGATTTTTCAAATACAACGGATAGCTGCTTAGCAACTTCATTTGCCACATCACAGTAATTCAGAACAATTTTAAACAAAAAAAAAAAGGACGGAATTTCATTCTAGGGATTGTCCATACCACAAGGAGGTTACAATTAAATTTACAGGAAAAACATTCCTAAGAGCAGTCAATAAAAGAAAGGTAGAAAAATGGTGAGAGACAAGGATAGCAAAACAAACAAAAAATCCAAAACTATTTGCTCTGCAGACAGGGTAGCTAGGTATTTGTCTTTAGGGTTCCTATGAATGTCTGCTCATGTATTTCTGTACTGCAATATCTGCTGATCTAATGTGACCTAAATATTCAGCAACTCTATCAGGCAGGCCAACGAGCTCTACTTAGCCTCCTCCTCAGCATTCCTCTTGGTGGGACAATACCCCTGAACAGGAACACCACTCTCGCGGGGTTTGGCCAAGTAGAAGTAGTGGCTCCAGGAAGTATCTCGTACACAGTGAGTGCTGCCACATTTCACCTCCTCCATCCCCTCTCCTACTGTAAGCCATGCAGGTAAACATTTAGGCAAATGAAAATGAGTTTACCCTTCAAATGTGGTTTGTTCTCCTACAGAAAGCTTCCGAAGGAAAGCATGCCAATGCATTTTGTGCAGTTTTAAAAGCTATTCAGAAAATAACTGGGTTCTCAGGAGTATTTCAGGGTGTGATGTAAGTCACCATTTACAGCAAGACATTGCCAGTCACAGGGGAAAGCAGAAAAGATCCAATGCTTTTATCTGTTACAAACTTGCTTGACTTGGCTTATGCTCTCAGTGCACTGGTGAGGCGGGCTGGCTCTTCTAGCAGAACAGCACTTGTGTCTTTCCAAGGCTTCTCAAGTTCCCACCAACCTCTTACTCCGCGGGCGAGAACAGCAGCATACTTGTTCACTTCAGCATACTTTTTCAGTAGAGAAGAAATGTTGATTTCAGGGGATGCCTCAAAAATAATTACATAGAACAAAAGCATCTCTTCAGTTTGAAATTACTACCTATCAAAATTAGAAATTTTACTTCCACATGCCAAAACACAGACCATGCAGAACTATGGTAATACCAGATACAACACTTGTATTACAAATCAAATCACCAAAGTACATCTGTGAAAACAGCACCAGTTCCCTACACACTTTATATTAGAATAAACTGAAATTTAAAAACTAAATATATAAACAAATAATAAAACATTCACAAGATCAGAATCAAAGTGCATCAGCATGTATAAAAAATCATTTATAATATTATTGGATGCCACCCTCAACCAGCTCCCCTACTATGTCTTCTCCAATTCCAACATATGTTTGCGTCTCAGCTCGAGATAATTTTTGATAGTGGGCAAACTAATTAAACATTCTTTAGAAGCCACAGGGCTGAAGTCACTGTGTGGTGACTAAACACTGCAGCTGTCAGGAGAGGCAAAGTGGGTTCCCATCCTAATCCCACGCTGACCTTGGAGCCGAGCCTGAGAACCTGTCAGAAAGGTGCTCTCACAGCACAAGACAGCGAGCAGCAGCTGCTTACACTCAGCAGGCTGCAGCCAGTCTTTTTCTTCCTCTTTTCTCTTTTTTTTCTTCTCCCCCCTCCTTTTTTACTGTCACTCTGGATACACGCTACATAACACTGGCGCATGCACATCCCTGCTCCTGGTGAGAAGGAGCTGCCTGTAAGTTCAGTTTTTCACATGCTCAAAAGCTGCTCAAGCCCTGATCGACACGAAACCCATTGTCTTCTTAGTCAAACTGCAGGCAGAAAACTTGCACCAACCTTGTGCGTGGAATGGGAAGCATAAAACATATTTAAAGGTACTTCCAAATACTAATAAAAGCAGGTATTTGACAATGTTAATTTTGTTATGTAATTAACAAAAGTATGAAGCTTTTTTCCCCTTGAAAACAGAGGAAAATAATCTGCAAGATACATCAATAATCTAAGCAATATGGAAAGAAAGCTTCTCCAATTATACTACATTAGTTACTAAAGCATAAATATATGCAGAATCACAGAGTACTTTGAGTTGGAAGGGACCTTCAAAGGTTATCTAGTGCAACCCCCCTGCATCGACCAGGGAAATATCTAACCTATATTCAGTTTGAGGTGTGATTTTAATATTTTTTTAAATACAAGGAAGAAATCAGAGAGAATGCAAACAAGCAAACTATTTTATATATTTTAACAGAGATGCAAAGCAGATATAATACTAACTCACAGTGAAACACATGACAAAGACGCAACAGAGAAGGGAAATCTGAATAATGCCTTCAAACTAGCATTCACTCAAACAAATGAACAAACTGCAGCAATTCAACTAGAAATGGTCCATTCACAAAGGCTCAAATTACCAAACTGACTGAACGACAGCAGCATTCTGTCTGCAAATCTGTAAAGAAGGTGGTGTTATCAGCGGTGACAATACTCTGGTCATCATACTTCTCATGGTATCTTAGACCAGCCTAACTTTCTAAAACAAAAAATAAAGTAAACGTGATCACTGTTTATGGAAAGCTAATTCTGGAACCAAGAGACTGGAAAAATACACTTTCTTTTCATATGAGCCACTAAAACACAGTCTGAAGAGTAACTCAGCATCTCAGCATTACTCAGCACTGCCTCCTCAGTTTAGCTCACAGTTCACTGCAGGGTCTAGCTCAAGGTAATCCAAAGACCTGTTCTCATCACTGGTATCCAAAATTTTCCTTTAGTGCCATGAGCCCATCCTTCCTTCCACCACCAATTAAACAGTGCTGCAAATTTCCTCCAGTTCAATCCTTGCACACGTAAGGAAATACTGAACAAGCCTGAAGGGATTTCAAGCCAACTTCTGCAAATTTGACCCTGTGTTTCCTGAGTTTGTACCAGGAGGACATTTCCTGACTAGAAGAATCAGGAAACCAATATGGTTTCAGTGAGGAAAAACGATTACAAAAGTCCCACCTTCACTAAGGTCTCATGTAAAACTTAAAATAATACTTTTCAAAATCCACAACCAGATACTGAAAACAAAAAGTCACATCACGATTGATGCTGACTTCATAAATAAATACATCTTAAACTAGGCACGCAGGGCAACTGCCTTCTTCTTAAGTTATCTTCTGACACTGCTTTCTTACTGTTTCTCAGGAGTGCTCAGGTAACAAAATGACCAGACCTCCTCTAAAGAGGTGGGAATTGAGGAAAACACTCATATTCCGCTTTCTCCTGTCAACAGCAATTTCAACCACCCAAAAGACATCAAGTCACCCAAAGACTCAGTTTCCCAACTCTAAGGGCAATAGGACAGAGATAAGTAACAGACACCTGGGACAACAGCACCATCACTTCTCCAGGCACCAAGTCATTCCTGAGGAAACAACTGCTGTAAGTTCCTTGACAAAACAGGTTACCAAGGACACATCAAACCCTTCCTTTGATCAGCATACCGAGTAATAAAACACTGGATTACAAGATCTTCATCCCTTGGCCTAAAGAGGTACTTCAAGACAAAGGGTGGGGATACATAAAAGATCTTCTAGTGGGCAGATCTCTATTATTTAGTGGTATTTTTGAAGCTGAAGCATGTAGAGTTATTTATTCACAAACCTAAACTTAGGTCTCCAAGACAGGCTCTGAAAAGAGTGCCTGCCTACGTGAAAACTACCCCTTGGCACACCTTTGTGTTTCAAGTACAAGCTGCATTCCTTCAGCTGGGGCTCCTTCTAGGAAGCAAACTTAACAAACAAGATACAAATTGAAATCTGTAAAAACAAAATTCCATATGAAACTTTACCCTTGGGAAAAGGAAATAGACACAAAGAGCGGATTGCATGTGACAGATGTTAGCCATGCCTCTCACGGCATTGCTGGAATGTGCACGTGTACATGGCAATGGGTGCAGGAGAGGGGACATAACTAGAATAAAACTTCACTGCCCTAATCTACAGTAGGACATTGGTGAAAGTTTGCTTTAAATATTCAAAGTGCAGTTGGGACCATTATCCTTTCATATTTAAGTAATATTCAAAACAACTGAAACCATAAGGGAATACTATAAACTATGACAGGCTGAGCCTTGATACACATGAGGCTCACTGCTATGAACAGCCCATAAAATACTTCTTAAAACTCCACAGGAGGAGTTTAAGGCTTGATAACAAGAATGAGCATAGATGAGCACTGCTGAATAAAAATATTTTCTTGTCATAAGTGAGAATTCTAAGTAATTATGTAGACCGTTTGTTTCCCACCACGAATTATTAGCAGCCTATCACCTCAAACACTGCTTTTCTCATTAATCAGAATTTTTACTCTTTTACACATTTTTTTTAACTTTTTTTTAATTATCCTAGAAGTTACCTGATTTATTGATATGAAAAATGGGGAAAGATTTTATCCTTTTGTCAGCACGTCATGCAGTTTACTAGATAATGAATGCTTTCTGCTATGATTAAAGGTGGCTACAAAGCAACCTTCTGTGAAATGACTGAAAATTGTACTTTCCAATCAAGAAAGGAGGAGTATCAGAGCAGAAGACACTCAGTTAAGGAAATGACTGATAGAACGGTGCATCTGCTGTATTGCCAGCTGGTCCAGGTGTTTGCCTCCAGAGGCAAGGCTGTACCACACTATTCATATAAGTATAATCATGTGCTGATGTATACCTGACAGGTGCCAATTTCAGGCCTGGTTAAAACAAAAGCATTCCTAAGAGCGGTACTTCTGTGATCACAGCATTCTATCAGCTGCAGGATGTAAAAAGCTAAAATAAACAATCCAGGTAAAAGCTATCCATGCTGCGAGACTGCATGTTACATGCATTTATTGCCAATTTGCACAGCCAGGAAGTTTTAAGTATATTAAATGTATTAAGGAGGAAAATAACTGATTGGGCAGAACGGGCATAGATGGGAGGAGAGGTGTCTTTCCAAAATGTAACCTTTTGATTTTCTATTCATGGTATTGACTGACTACTTACACTTTAACACTGGTTCAAACAACAGCCATTCTTCATATTCGCATAGAAACAGAATAGTGTTCTTCTTCTCCATCTGCTGGCTCTGCAGCAGTAGTTGACCATGATTTCCAGAATACTCTATAGGGCAGTGAGGAAGGGCAGGGAACCAGATGCAAAAGTTTTACCCTGCGCCCCTTGCTATTAATATTTGATGAAGTTGTGGCTGCAATGAAATGAAAGCAGACATAACAGATCCAGAAATAATTTCAGAACCAATCAGACAGAAAATATGATGGTCATGACCTTCACTTATGACTGTTAAGAATTCACTGCTTTAACCATACTCATTTCTTCTGAGTAAATTTATTTTAGACTGGAGATCTGGTAAAAATGCTATTTCTTTTTATTTGCTATATTATGATAATTGTGATCACCACTGATTTATATCACTGACATTACTGATCTCACAGCTTATATTGTACCATATCCTGGAGTCCTTCTACTTTATCCAAGTGTTAACAGTTACCTTCAAAATAATCCCACAAACTGAGCCTACCATGAAAGAGGGTATCCAGTCTCTTATTGACAGTTTCTAATATCCAGTAAACCAAGCTCATTTAAAAAACTAACAGCAAATTAGAAGTTATAGATGTAAAACTGCACCCTTGCAAGTACACGAGACAGACATACTCCAGCACACACTAGCACAGAGAAGGATGCTTTAGAAGACAGACTCCGGGAGAGGCTTGCCTAAATGGCATCCAGGCATTGAACACCGTGGTTTCACTTATCCAACAACCTTTGATGAGCAGTATGACCAAACTTCATTGGAGTCAATGGGACTACTCCAAAGAAAGTCCTCTCCCAGACAGTCCCATATCACAAAACATTTCTTAATCTGTGAACAAGGGGCCAGGCACCAAGAAAAAAGTTAAAGAACACCATAGCAATAGGACAAGGGCCAACAGGTCAAAACTTAAACATGGGAAGTTTAGATTAGATATAAGGAGGAAGTTTTTTACTGTAAGGGTGGTAAGGCACTGGAATGGGCTGCCCAAGAAGTTGTGAATGCTCCCCCCCTGGTGGTGTTCAAGGCCAGGTTGGACAAAGCCTTGGGTGACATGGTTTAGCGTGAGTTGCCTTGACTGGAACTTGATGGTTGGAACTAGATGATCTTAAGGTCCTTTCCAACCCTAACTATTCTATGATTCTAACACAACCGATGACTTGCTAGCATTCCATTTATGTCCTTTTAAGTTTTCACATATCTCATTTCCCACTCACTGGATTTACCTCAAATTCTGTTTTCTTCTTCCCTTAGCTGAGGGCACTGGTTGCCTTATAAAACTAGCACAATCTGGTCCACATGGTGGACCAAGAGCCACTCCAGCTTCTACAGGGAAGGACAGGCAGCCTTTAGATGCCCTCCTGCCCCACTTTTATTGTGGAAACTAAGAGACTACTATGTAATCGGGTTGGACTGTTTGGTGCGAGGTTGAAAGGAGGCAAATTACAGATCTATACAACTCCAAAATGCTTTATTTAAATTTCCAGAGGTTTTCAGAAGGTCCCTTCCAAGGAGATCATAACAACCTTACCCTGAACAGAACACCAAGCTAAGTTGTCATGAGGTAAGAAGGATAATCACTGCATCAATGAATGGGATAAGACAGGAAATTAAATGAGGAAGAAAGTGGTTAATGTTCTCAATAAAAGGAAATCATTAATCAAGTCCCACAGGGCTTGGGTTACAACTCTTTATGTTAGTAAAAAAGCCAGTCACAAAGAGCTGTGAATGGGATATAAACCGACAAATGAAATTGAGTACAGGTAAGTGTCAAGCGCTTCACACTGAAAGAAAAATGCCCCAAACTTTACAGGCATACTAAACTATTTTCTATTGCTCAGGAAGAACATTGTGGGGTTACAAGGAAATGATTTTGAAGAAAACATCTGCCTCATACTCTGCTGTAGGCAAAAAACAAATTGAGTATTCAGATACAGAAGAGAACTAAGACAAAAATATATAAAGCTGCTGTACAAAATAATAACCTTAAGAAGTGTCCCCTTTATTCATTCTTCCTGTAAAAGGATATAGCTAAACTTCCAAGTGTTCATAGAATAGCTGAAAAAATATCTAGAACTGGACTGAACAGTGTGACCAGTATCCCCTGCTTCTGACCCCCAGTGAACTTCAAATTTGTGTGACAAACAGAAACATACTGGAGTCTTGAATCATGGAAAGCATTCAGTGAGTCAAACAGTTCATTGCTGCTTCTAATGCAAGAATAAGTGGGTATTAAACTGGCTTGATAAGCTAAGAAAGAGTAACTTCCTTTATCACACAGACTGTGATACTCTGTCATAGAATCACAGAATTGTTAAGGTTGGAAAGGACCTTAAGATCATCTAATCCCAATTCCCCTGCCATGGGCAGCGATACCTCACACTAAATCACACCACACAAGGCTCTGTCCAGCCTTGAACACCTCCAGGGATTCACAACTTCCCTGGGCAACCCATTCCAGTGCCTCACCACCCATACAGTAAAGAACTTCTTCATTAACTACTGCTGATCCTGAAACAGTTGACAGAAGTTCAAGAAGTGTTTTACTGAGGCAGGAGGGATCTGCAATGGGCTACTAACCACAGGGACATTACCTCCTGCTTGGGAAGCCCCTCTAGTCCCAAGTGGCAGGAAGCTGAACAAATGCACCACTTTTCTATTGCCTTGTCCCATAAAGCTTCCCCAAACACAGGCTACTCCTGGAGACCAAATACTGCAAAAAGTATTGCTCTCTTACCCAAAATAGTTGTTCTTACATCCTTGTTTCTGCCACCAGAAGCCATAAGCAACTGCAGTGACAGGCTCTGGGGGTAGGAGATCAGTTCCCAAGCAGGCTGGAGGGATATGGATGCAAAAGGAAACTGGAGTCCTCAGCTGGCTAAGTCCTTCATTTCCTTTCAATTCTGTGCTCTGCATTAATTCAAAACACCTCAAAAACCCTCAATTACTTTCAAATATCCCCCAACAAGAATTAAATAGTTGTGATTAGAGGGAAGTAAAGTCTCTAAAAGCTACCCTTAATACAAAATACCCAAAGACAAAGAATCTCATGACTAACCTGGAAATAAAACTGAAGTCACTGAAAAATGAAAACACAGATGCCCTGGAAACTTTCTGTTGTTCAAATAAACACAAAAAAAGTTCTAAAAAACACTGGTTTAAAAATACTGATGCAAAAAATGTGTCTGAATGCAAAATGAAGGTAATTCAGCAAAAAAGTCCTTTTTTTCCATCAGTTTTAACTGATTTAAATTCTTTCAAATGGCTCATATTTTTTTTATACTTGTACAGCCTCTTGAAGTAATAACACCCTGAGATTTGACTGAAAATTGCATGCTGAGAAAACTGCTATGTCTTAAAAATGCATGCAACTGACTCAGCACTTCTTTTAACATAATTTTATCAAAACAAGAGATCCTCCATTAAAAATGTACATTTTCAATCCCTGAATACCTACAGAAAAAAGTTCCTCTGGAGCAAAATCCTTTTATATTGAGGAAAACCATTGATAACATACTTTGTTCACCAAAAACACACTGCAACTGACTTTGATCTGACACAGAAGAAAGTCATGCAGCCTGAAAGATCACAATACGCCTTTTGACTGGTGACTACCTGTCCCAGCCACAGGATACCACAGCTGCACCCTGACAAGGGTAGCTATGGTGCGCAACTCACTAAAATCAAGGCAGGCCAATGCCACCTTCCTAATACAACGCATTTTATGACACTTAAGGATTTGTCCCATCATGAGGGACAGCAAGAGGACAGACTCACTGGTTTCTCACATGACCAGAGATGGACAGGGAGGATGGAGAGAAGGCAGCTCTATGAATTACAAACATGGGAAGAGTGAAAAAAGTTACTACAGGACCCAGAATTCTTTACTATCTGCACTTAGTACAAATTGAGAGAGATTAACCTTTTCAAGCAGAAGGCAACACTTCCTCATGCAGTAAGACTTAAGCAGGTGGTGTTCCCTGTAAAAAATGTCATTCTCTTCTGAAGCAGCCTGTGCTATGATGGAATGCTATGGAAAAATGTCTTTTTCCGCTTACAGGATGGACTTTCACTGCTGGAAGGTTCTGATGGCTTCCTCTGAAGTGATACAAATCCCAGGCAAAATGCCAAACTTGTGAGTGAAAAGAATAAATCGAGAGACAGTCTTTCCAGGGCCTATACCATCTTTTTCCAAGTAGGGTTTTATCAGAGCAAACTGCAGACTGTAATTTACATCTGATATTTTAGGTTTCTCTCCATATAAGCAAAGCCCACTCAGTGTAGAACAGGTCCATAATGGTACCTGCCAGCTGGCACACACAAAGCCAGCACTAGCATTGCCACTCTGCTGTCACTAAATGGGCAATAGTAGAGTTAGAAAGTCAAGAAATGCTCCAGAGAGGTGTTAAAGTAACAATTTTGTTATGTACACAACTGGCATGGACTAAATGGTTATTCAGCACCTAATTAGCAGGACTTCCACTCTGCTGCAACCTGCAAGTCTCCTCTGATGGGATTTACTATGTCATGCAGAGTCCCACTGAACTGAATAGTGTCTATCTGGACATTCAAATATACACACAAGTATGTTTTTGATTCAAACTTGTTACTTATTATTAAATATTAATACCAGTAAAGACTATTTTTGGTATTGTGGATTTGCAAATTCAGACTGCAATGCATTATTGATGTTGGGCCTAAATGGAGATGACTTTCAGGCCTTCACAGACTGGTTTTAGATGTTTAATTTCCACTGAAATTTAGCAGGAGACAGAAGACCTTAACTACTGCTGGTACCTCTGAAAATTCCCTCAAACTTACAACACATTTTTCTTCTCTTCAAACACATTTCAACATTCACACAGACCCCAAGATGCAGTCCTAAAAATTCTGCTGTTTGCTGGGTTTGGAGGGTTTTTTTCAAAACACATTTCTTTCTACACACTTCACAAACATACCAGCTTAAAAAGTACCTACCCTACTGTCCCTAAATGCGTGCCTCTACGTACACAGTGCTATTAGCTCAATTTTGTCACAGGTCTGTATCTATTTCTCATTGTAAGATCCAGCAACTTAGTCCTGAAATTATAACCAGTTACACTGTTTCATTTTAAGCAGCAGGTTTGATGTTCTGCTTTACATTTGATCTGTAGCATCCATTCTGTGACAATATATGATCAATTGGACAACTTGGTAATATGCTTTTCCCATCAGGAAGGCAAGTAACTTTGGGAAAGCAGCATTTATTAATACTTCTTACATGGAAATCATCATCCTCATTCTTTAAAAACATGTAGTAATTCCCAATTCCAAAAGCATCACCACAGGTCATCAATGTTTTAGAATCTTCTCAGACTCAAACTTCAGATTCTCCCATTTTAAGGCAAATACTGTATCCGTTCTCTGCAGTGTACAAAACCAGATTTGCCCTGCAGTTTTAACTAGCCCCTTCTTCAACTGCAAGCCGCTATGTGCAGTGAGCCGCTGCACAAACTACTTTTATTGACAGGTATCTCCCCCCTCTCTGCATCCCCACATCCTTTCTTTTTAAGGCTACAATAGTGAAGCTGGGTGGGAAAAAGCTCAGCTGCTTTGTTTCACGTCTGGACAGCATCATGCTTTCCCACAACAGGTAGGCACAAGCAGAGAGCGCAGCTGAATGCAGGAGACCTCGCCAGAGGCTCAAACCACTACTTATTGCTGCTGTCTCAGGCACAGCACATTTTCTACTGACCATGGCTCTCTGCCAAGTTCTAATTAAGACACTTCAGTATGTCAGAGAGTTAACCCTCTGCTACACCCACCTTCTCCAAAATCAAGCAAGGTATAAGGATCTTCTTGCTAGAAATACCTGAACAGCCTTCCCATCACCGGTACTGGGAGGGCTGCAAGCCCTCTGCGCTTTTACCTCACCAATTCTATAAACCAAGATGAATTAACCAGGCAGTTGGCACCACTGACTTTGAGCAGAATTTCTAGAAGCAAGTATTTCTCCTGCTTGAATTTGGTGTGTACTGCCATGTGTATTTTCCTTCAAAGAACAACAGACAGATCACAGATTATCCAAGAGCAGAAATTGCTTTACAGAAATAAAGCAAGAACAGACTGTCAAAAATTCTCCAAGCAGCTTTTTGTTTCATTCTTAAAGGCTGCAGAACAGTAATGTTGTCATGAGGGAAATTACGAATTCTGAAGGATCCAGAGCTGTATTTTGATTTTACAAGAGACCAAATATAAACACGACATTTGCTGATCTATCAATACTATAAATACAACAAATATAAACACATTTGCTGATCTATCAATACTATCTATTGGTCTCACACAAAGAACCATCACCGAACTGAATGAGGGGAAGCTGCGACAATAGTCAGAGGGGGTAAAAGGAAGCCCATGTCAAGGCTGACTTGTATTGATTGTAATCTATTATTTTCTTGTTCTAAAACCCTGCTTAACCATTGCATCCTGTCTATACACAGAAATCTCCTCTAATGAAAAGCAATATGAACCACAATGTGACTGAGAGTTAATTTCATTCTAATAACCGGGGAAAAACAAAATCTTAACTTGAATATGAGAAAAGTCTACATGCAAAACGAACAACAGGAAAAATCAAATTGTTTCAACTTTTAAAGTCACAAAACTAGAAAACGTATTTGACCAGCCAACTGCCCTTGTATTATGGTGCATAACAAGGTATTTGTAATGGAGGTTTTTATTACTTTGGGGCAATAAATCTGAATTTCACACAATCTAAATGAGGTAATTTGTAAACCAATACTACTTCTTTGCTTTTACTGTGCATTAGCCCCCACTGCAAGAAAAACAGAGCTATCTTCCAAAGCTATTACTGATTCTATCTTGGTTGTGGACAAGTTTTCTTTTTTTAAAGTGAATTTCTCTGCTTTAGACAGTATGTTAACAAACAAGATACTTGATCTTCCCCATCGGTGTGCTTCTGCAAAGCAGTATCTGAGCTCTTCATTTCAACACATCCAGAAAACATTACACGAACATGCTCACAATAAGGAAAATGGTTAACATCCAGTTGCACTGCAAGTTCACAGAAACAGGAATCCCTTCCCATGGCCGTACAAAGACAAATACAAAAAGGAGCAGTGGTGACAGTTAAGCTTTCATCTATAGGTACTGTCCATTCCTATGCTTCACTGCTGTGTATTCCTTATAGCTGTTATCCCCAGACAATATGTATGGGAAAAGGGCTGTCCCACACAGCCCTTATTTCCAGTACTCAAAGGCTGCCCTGAATATATTTTTAGAAACGTTATTTCAGTTTCCACAGAGTTCTTTTCAACCTGCAGTGGCAATGCATGCCAAGCATGCTGTTGTTTTTGCACACAGGTTATGACATTCTGAGGCCCTCTGTTGAAACAAGCCAACTAATTTCTCTTATAAACCTTTTTTTGACTTATACTTCATTCTCCTTCTAAGAAAGATACATGAACTATGCACACTGAGATTATGGCTACATATGCATCATATTTAGGGCTGACTTTATGAGTAAGTATACCATTTTCAGGAAGAATATTACACATTTCCATTTCTATTGCGTGAATAGATATTGATCAATACTGTTGAACTATGATTACCACTACATAAACAAATATATGCAAAAAAAGTATGTGAAAAAAGACATTTCTTTGTAAATGTATAATTACTGTAATTTTTTTTTCATGTGATACATTCTGCTACTGTAAAAGATAAAGGAAAAGATACTAATCAATGATGAGAGATACCTTGTTTCCCATTTAACAGTAAGCATTTTAAGTACTATCACCTCCAAGGAAAAAAAATAAATAAACCCACATCACTATTAATGACAACTCAAATTCTTTATGCTTATTCGCCTTTTACTTATGCAAGCTACAACTGCTTCAAGAAAATGAATTAGATAAATGAAATAATTATGCATTTGTCATTCTGGGAAGCCCACACTGAAGTTGGTCTCTGTGAAGGGTAGGCCAGGATGTTGAGTACAAACATCACATGTACAGGTAGTCGGTTTTCAGTGCGTATCCAAGCAGTCTACATTCTCTGTCCTCTCATTTTGTCTAGAACTGTAGGAAATTTGTCTATAATGCCTTGTTTGCTGAAGCATTAAACTAAGTTACATATGCCACGCAAGGTTTCCCTCCGATTACATTGATGCTACTACTTTAACACTACAATTCACTGAGCAAGTAATTATTTCTGCATCTAGTTTTCAACCTCCTTTCATTATAAAGAGCTGCCTTCCAAACAGACAAGAATGCTGCCATGCTTAATACCTGTGTCAGTAAGTTGGGTAACATACCTAAAGATATGTGCCTCACCACCCCCACAGTAAAGAGTTTCTTCCTAATGTCTAATCTAAATCTCCCTCTTTCGGTTTAAAGCCATTCCCCTTGTCCTATCATTACATGACGCTGTAAAAAGTCCCTCTCTAGGTTTCTTGTAGGACCCTTTAGGTACTGGAAGGCAGCTATAAAGTCTCCCTGGAACCTCTTCTCCAGGGTGAGTAAGCCCACCTCTCTCAGCCTGTCTTCAGAGGAGAGATGCTTCAGCCCTTTGAGCACCTTGGCGGCTCTCCTCTGGACTTGCTCAAGCAGGCCCATGTCCCTCCTTTGTGATCTAGCATTGCGTAAACATGGTCTTTACCTCTCTGAAAAATGTATTCTCATAACTCTTTCTGAATTATCCAAAGAGACACTCAGAATTACAGCTGAGACATCACAGGAAACACAAGGCGTCAACACTGAGGTATCAAAGTCAAAAAAGTTTGTTCAAGTTTTACTTATTAGGTAAGTAAGGAGAAAAAACAATTTAGCCCAGGAGGCTTCTTGATCTCTGCTGGGAATTCTCATTTCAAGTTCTTCGTTACTTTTCAGATTTGGAGTGGAACAGGTATTCTTGCTTATAGAATTAAAATATTTTAAAGAGCATAATGCATTTACAGATTTCTACAGGGTAATTCTCAGTCTCATTCACTTCCTCTACAGGTAACAGAGCTGAGAAAAACAGTTTTAGGCAGTTGAGTCCTTCACATAAATATTATTCTTTAGTATTCCCTTTACAGTAGTAAAAACAGCAGGTGTGGAAGACGAAATACTCTATTTTGAGTATTTTCTTTTTATAAGCACAGAAATAGGTGAACGGTTTAGGAGACAGAGCTATGCAGGTGAGAAACAACAAATTCAGAAGACTATGTCATATTTTTATGAAGCTAATAAAGCTATTGGGGAAGGCACACAAAGTATCTTCTGCATATTTTGAAAAAATCTGTTGACACACAGGCAGCAAACAGACTGTATATCCCTAGTATACCCTATAGAAGTCCCTAAGGAAATAGACTCATTCCTACACCAGTATTGAAAAGCCACAGAATTGGACAATTTTGAACAAGTAATTTGTCATTTGCCAGTAGATGGACTTGATTCTTCCTTGCTGTCCTCTGCCTGAAAAAGATGCTAATGCCAGCATATTTGGGGATACATTTGAAATATTTTTGGATTTCGCTCTTTCACCCTTGCTTCTTGCGTAATAGACTTGGCAAACTCTACAGAGGCCTAAAAGGAGTAAGGAAAAGGAAGGAATAAAGTATAACACCAACCTACAGAAAACAGGAAAAAAAACTATTTGTGTAACAGATGCCTGTACAAGACAATTTCAGAGACCCACAATATAAACAGGCTCCCATAAGTGTGAGCAGACCAGCTTCTCTTCCTCCCTGATCCACGAGTGAAGAGCTAAGCCTCTGCTCAAAAACATCAGACATGCCCTCACAGGAGAAAGTTTCATAGTTTTAGCAATTATAGTCTTCCCATAACTGTGAAGAATTTTACATATATATTTACCATAACATGTAGCACCAACTCTCCCTGTTGTACTACACTCCACATTGCAACAACTCTTCAGAGTAATTGGCTCCTAAGGATCAATGCTGGGATGCAAATGCAAGGAGAATCAGCTAAGCATTCATTCCTGCAAGATTTCACTTAGAGCAGGGATTCATCTGCTGGCTGCATTCCCCTCCTGCCCTGCAGCCAGGGCTGCCCAGTACTCAGTGTGCTCCCAGCTCTGATGCGCCATGATAGTCACCCAGGGCCCTGGAATCCTGTCTCCTAATTTCCACAGTGGTCGTTGCCACTGAAAGTTCCTCAGGATAATAAAACACACTGTTTAAATAATTATGTATGTTACATGGAGACCTCTTCCCTCCTAGGAAAAGGGGGTAGCAAAAGAGAGCGAGAGAGAGGATGTGTCAGACTAATTCACATGCAAATACTATGCCTCAGTTCCAAAGTACATTCAAAGAAAAAGCAGTTGCCCTAAAATAATTTATGACCAGCCGTGTTTTATTACCCCTGTACACTTACCACAAAGTTCTGAAATGCTGGCCTACAGATAAAGAAGGTTTGTTATCTGTAAATCCTGGCATCCTGGCCTCTAGGGACCAGGGCCATTGTAAGCTGCTTGGTTTAGGAAAAAGAAATAAAATTAGTTAATGTGGTGGCTATTTGCAGAGCTGTTCTGCACATTCTGCCAGACAGGATGACAGAAGTATTCTGCAGCTTCCCCTGATCTAAAACCGCTAAATAAGAACTGGATCTAGAGCCATGCCAAGCTCGCAGCTATGGGAAAAGTCTGATACATAAGGTAGCAGAAATACCCAAGCAACTGCGCTCAGGCTTATTTCTGCCTACATGGATAAAGTATCCACCTTGTTGACCCGTCAGTCTCACTAATCCACCCTCTATTTTCAGTTAATATCATTAAAGTTCAGTGCTTGAGAGCCTGGAGGGAGAGGCGAGCACCCCATCCCCTTTTTCCACAGGGCGGTAACCAGATGTCAATGGCCGCAGCTGTGACTACATAATTACCTGCTTGCATGAACGCGGACCGCAGTTTAGATTTAATAGGTCAGATGACAATGCAGCAAAACGCATTTAGCCCACGATTACCCCTTTTCAAACATTCTCTCGCTCGCAACTTCGACCCTGGGAACATTGCGGGCACAGACTCGGGTCAATAAGAAACATTGGCTGGCACAATGGGGCTGGCCTCAAACAGCGCTGTTGACAGACACCGGCACAAAGGCGGTGAATAAGAGTCCCCCTCAGTTCTCACACAGAGCGAAGAATGAGTCAGTGTACTGCCGCTTTAGTGCTCTGTTTGTACAGTGTATACAGCTTTTGTCCCCCGCCACTGTTCGCTGCTCAATGGAGGCTAAAGAGCCGAGGAAGTGAAGGCGGAAGAATGGCTCCACGCTCGCCCTGGCAGCCAACGGTGTATCCCCCTGTGCTTGACGGCTCCGGTGGGAAGCCTGGAGCCACCGGTCATGCGGCTCCCACAGGCCCACCGTGCGGCAGCGCGCTCCTCTCTTCGGCCTTGTGCCATGATGATGATGATGCAGCTATGGAGATAGTGTGGTAGTTTTAAGGAACATGTTATATCTCTTTCAAAAACATAATAACCTGCCCTGCCTTGCCTCCCACCATGACCCAACTCACGGCTGCAACCTCACCCAAGGAGAACTGAGTACAGGAAGCGGAATTACAGCTGCATTCCTTCAAAAGGCACATCAAAGACAGTAACAACATAGTGATCATTTTCATCGAATCACAGAATGATTTGGGTTGGAAAGGACCTGAGGGTCATCTAGTTCCAACCTCCCTACCATGGGCAGGGACATCTTCCACTAGGTCAGGTTGCTCAAGAAAATCACGACTGCAAGGACTTTTAAAGGAACTGTAAGAGTCGTTCCTCTCTTAGCAGGATGAGAGAAGCAGCAAAAGACAATCACATCTGTATTTCACATAAAACATTTGGATTGTGTGACTAAAGGGTCAGAGAAAATTTATTAGATATATATAATATTGCATATACACCTGCATATTAGTTACTGATTAGCAGAGGAGAAAAGAAACCCAACCAACCAACAACACTTCATATAGATTACTGCTACTCTTCAAACAATTAACTTTCAACTTTCCCTCTATGGAAACTACACTTATATAACTTACATTACCATCCTTATCAGTATGTTTAAGAAACAAAAGTAGCCCTCTAGCACAACATCAAACCTGCTACCTTCACCTCCTTCGTACACAACAGCATAGAACAAAATACGGATACTTTATTCTAAGGAGTGAAGTCTTTGCTTGCTAAAGGTATTTAGACTTGGAATCATTAGTACGGAGCTAGAAAGGGAGTCAGTAGCTTCTCTAAGTCACGCAGACTGCTCTACAGGTAGAGTCATATATTACAAAGAGTGAAAGAACTGTTACACGTTTTAAGACTGTCAATCAGTTTAAAAAAAAAGGGGGGGGGGGAGGAGGGAAAAGAATGCATTTGAATTTAAACAAATCCCTGGATTTCCATGAATGGAACACAACATTGTACATTTCATCACTAATACCCGAGATAGTATTAGCATGCCTTCTACTGCTCTTGCATTTTTTTTAGGTCTAAATAACATTATTACATCAACCAGCTGCAGAAGAAGCCCCAGAATACTGAAAAATAAATGCGTCTCATGCCAGGAAAAAAACCCCTCACAAATTAAAAGTTTCATTATGTGTGAGCTAGCCATAAAGATTTGGGGAGACTGAAGCCATGCCTTCCACTCTTGGTAAACGAGTTATGAGTGACTAACCTGAAAGATATGTGAAGATCATTACCTTATTCACCAATACTTTATTTTTAAACAGCACAAGCATATCTACTGCTTGTATCTCCAGATAGCCTTATTTAATTAAAGCAGGTCTGCCTACTTTTAACACGAGCTATAGGACGTACAACTGCACGTGAGTATACTGGCACTGAGTATGTAAAGTAGGCAGACATTCTTACAAACACCAAAGTATGCCTGCAAGCCTTCCAAGGACCTGATCAATCACAATCCAGAACAGACAGGTTTTAGCTCACTTTAAAGGAGGAAAATCCTCACCTTTCAACTACTATTAGGGTTATTACATACCCTACCATGGGAACACTCACAGATCTAAAGGCTGATCACAATGACAGAAAAATTAACATCTGACACATTTTTTTAATAATAAATGGGAAATTCTCTGCAAAGAAACACTTTCCAAATTTGCCCTGTGAAGACAAAAAAGGGAAACAGAGAAATAAACTCTGCTCCATCAGTTCTTTCAGCAGTGATTCTACATGGGGATGGATGAGGAGCCAACAGAGAGCTTATGGGTCAGGATTAAAGACAGGGCAGGGACATGGGACACTACAGTGCAGGTCTGCTACAGGCTGCCCACCCAGTAAGACCAAGTGGATGAGCCCCTCCATAGACAGGTAGGTGCAGCCTCACGTTCACAAGCCCTGGTCCTCATGGCAGACTTCAGTCACCCCTTTATCTGTTGGAGATACAACATAGCAGGGAGGAAGCAATCTAGGAGTTCTGGTCAACAGCTCAATGTCCAACTGGAGACCAGTGACAAGTGGCATTCCATAGGGACCAGTCCTGTTTAACACCTTTATCAGCGACAGTGACAGCATGAACGAGCACACCCTCAGCAAGTTTGCCAGTGACACCATGCTGCCACCCAGGCAGGGGGGCTCAAACTAGATGATCTTTAAGGTCTCTTCTAACCCAAACCATTATGAGATAAATCATTGCAAAATTCCTTTCGAATTTTCTTTTCATTTTTTTAAGCTTAAATAACTGCTTAGCAAGTTAAACCTAGCTTAACCTACTCCAACCATACATTATTCCTTTCTCCTGGCTTCCTGTAATTTAGTTTTAGCTAAATGGACTGCTGGCATGTATACAAGGCCAAAGCTCAGCATACTCTTATTACATTTTTCAGAACCAGGAGTATTTCACAAACCTTTCCATTACGGCAGTGTGTGATTCAAATCACTGAAAGACCCAGAAAGGAATACTGAATGTGCTGCCACGCATCACCACTGCTCTGCATCCCCTCCCAGGCTGGCAGCAGTGGCAGTGCTGCCTCCTGCCAAGCAGAGGATCACAGCTTGTTCACTGAGCTCTGTCTGGAGTAAGCAGAGCGTGTTTCAGTCTCGTCTTCAGCAGCCCTGCCAAGCCAGCTGCCAAGAACAGCTTTGAAAGGCTGCAGAGGGAGCAAAATCTAGCACTTAGGTGGTAAAGTAAGCTGGTCAGGCACCAGGGACCCAAAGCTGAGTGAGGGGGAACAGGCACTACTCAATCTGAAAGACTAAAACACTTCTGGGTAACTTCAAATGTATAAAGTCATAGGAAAAGCAGTAACTGAACTCCCAAGTGGAAGCACAAATTAACAATCAATTTATAACTACCACTCAGATTAAGATTTCTACCTGAATACTTGAAGTTAATGAGTATAAACTGCTAATTTATTAAACTTGTGTGCTACTCACATTTCCTTACATAAGGAAAAGAATGTATGGAAAGGATGTACAGAAAATACCTGAAAAGTTTGATTGGGATTTCATGTTGCAGAAGATTATAGTTTAAGTATTTAAATTTTTTAAATTAACAGTCCACTTCCCCAGAAGATTTCAAAAAGGGTTAAACCTGGGTGCTGTGTATTTCTATAAAGACATGCTTTATATGGGTTTATATGAGCTGTGAAACTGGTTTAGAAGATCTCTCTGCCTCTGGAAGAGCCTGCTAACTACTATGAAAATAAAGAAGAGGTTTCACAGACGACAAGAAAGCAATTCTTCATTCCTTCTAATAAAATCATTAATCAAATAAAAACGGCTTAAACCTTTTTCCCCTCCTAATGGGAAGTCACCAAACACCAGTAAGCGATAGGCTTTTTTCATTGTACGCAACAGTTATTTCCCCGCCTTTAGTGTCGTATCTCAATTTCTTGGTTAAGGGGGCACGTGCTCACGCAGCGTGAGCACATTATGTGCACTTTTCCATGCGATCAGAGCCTGCCAAGTCTCAAAGCAGACCATTTAAAATATAGCTTCAGTATTTTTTAGAACAATCCCTTCAGGGATTTGGAGCACCGGGAGGTGTTATTATTTCTCACCCAAGCTGGGTGGCTGGATTTTGAGCTCTTTATCTAAAAAATAAACGGTTGTAAAATGCTAAGAAAGGAAAACAGAAAATTTGTCTCTCTTGACAGCTATCACAAGAGGAAAAAGCAGAGTTTTGGCTCTGTTTTAAAAAAAAGTTCCACGATTGAATATCATCATACTTTGTATTTCAGTGTCTATAAATCATGGCTACGCTCAGGAAGTTCACAAAGCAGCAGACATCTGCATCCCTCCTTGGCTGCTATCATGCCTAAAATGCTGACAGAGTCATGGAAGCAGTGACCACACACAGACTCCAAAATCTATTAAGACAAGTTATAACAGCTACTGAATACTCTTAGAAGAGTAACACTTTTTTATTTCTTGCCTTTTCTTTTCTTCTTTTAAAATATCCAAGTCTCCACTTTCACTGCAGCTTTTCCAGCACAACAGAAACACCTGCCTAGGATCTCAAATTTCACCTTGAAAATCTGAAGAAAATCAGGCAAGCAAACACAAGAGTAGGGACTGCATCATCAGATGCTCCTTACTCAGTACAGGCAATTACACACAACCCAAGTGTTGCTTTAGTTCTTCTAAAGTGACTTCTAAAAGTTCTTCTATTGCCTCTGATTCTTCCTCAAAATCATACAAAAATTATACCCAATTGCTATTCCCATCCTAATTCCACACAACTGCATGTGAAAAGTGAGGTGGCAAGAGCTGTGCTGGTTTTGTTAGCACACTGATGAACAGAAAAGGAAAATAATCATGCAGTAAAATGGTATTTATTTGTCTCAGCAACTTTTTTTTTTTTTCTATTCAGATTTGCTGAGCTGCTTAATAGTAGCAAAGCAGCTGGATCCCCTACACAGCTCACAGACATTCTGCCTTAAAAGGCTTACCTTGCTTTGTAGGTATTTACCTGCTTTTATCCAACCATACCCTGGTTGGATAACTCCATCTAAATAAGCTGCCAAGAAGTTACAGAAAGCATCAGGGTAAGAACAGCATCTGTCAGGAGCTTGGTGTGTAGGAGTAACAACTCATTTTATCAATCTTTTGGGTCTATTCCAAGCAGCAGTCAACACCCACTCCTCCCTCTGATGAGCAATCTCCCTGTACAGACAGTTGACTGCAAATACAAATGCATGACTAAATCATCAGTGGCCACAGGCAGCTTTTAAGTATCTCCAAGGACAGACTCCACAACCTCCCTGGAAAATCTGTGCCCATGCTCAGTCACCCTCACACTGAAAAAGCATTTCAGAGGGAATCTCCTGCGTTTCAGTGTGTGCTCATTGCCTCTGGTCCTGTCACTGGACACCACTGAAAACGGCCTGGCTCCATCCTTTTTGCACCACCACCACCCCCCCCCAGGTATTTCTACACATTGGTGAGATCCCCATGAGCCTTCTCATTTCTAGGCTGAACAGTCCCAGGTCTCTCAGCCTTTCCCAATTGTAAAGATGCTCCAATCCATCTTCTTAGGGATCCTTCACTTAGGGGTCTCTTGAACTTGGCAGCCCAACACTGGAGTCAGCACTCCAGGTCTGAGTGGAGAAGGATCACCTCCCTCCACATATCGTCAATATCCTGTCGAATACAGGCCAGGACGCCATTCACCTTCTCTGTCAGAAGGGCACATTGCTGGCTCAAGCTCAAAATATGTCCACAAGACACCCCCCCTGGGCCATTCCTGCCAACCTGCTTTCCAGCCAGATGGCCCCAGCATGTACAGGTGCCTGTGGCTGCTCCTCCCCAGAGGAGGGACTTTGCACTCCTCTTTGTTGAACTTCATGAGGTTCCCATAAGCCCATTTCTTCAGCCTATTGAGGTACCTCTGGACAGTAGCACAGGCACCCTGTAACAACTACTCTGGGCTTTGTACTCAGCGCAACTTTGCTGAGGGTGAATTCTGCCCCAACTGAGGTCACTATGAAGATATTGAACAGCTCTAGACCCAGTATTGCCCCCTGGGGTACACAGCTAGTTACTGGTCTCTAGCTTGAGTAATCTTAGTATTCTATAGCAGAGAAGAACTATCAGTGAAATAATTCCATGTAACATCTCTAGCTTTGCTAACACTAACAAGTTTATTGGATCTTTCCAGTACTTAGTGTCTTAAAATATTGGCTGCTGCAGTCACACAAGAAGCTCAACTGCCTTTAAAAAAAGTTGGTTTAATTAAAAATTCTTATTCTGCCAAGTTAAAAAAAATAAGAACCCAAAAAGAAATAAAACAAAAAATAAAACCAACTTTAATATCATGATCTGTGGGAGGCTTGACTCATGCTTTCTGAAGAGCTCAAGGTTGATATATTACCTGCAGTGTGTTTCCCTAGCTGTGTTAATTCCCCTCTCAGACTTGCTTACTGAAACTGCTCCAGAGTGATGAGCAATTACCACTCCATGGTTATACGATAGCATTAATTTTCCTGAGTTAGATCTATACTATGTGAAGACATATAATTCATATTGGTCCAAACCATCATTAATTCAGTTTCTCAACCCAGAAACTAAACAGCTTCTGTCTCTGGGCAAGTCTACACCTCTCTGCCATGCACTGCAAGAGCCATGGGCTAGTTCACACCAAGTTGGCTCCCAAACTGGAATCAAAGGCCACATCAGCACAGCACTGCAGCTCAACTCATTATGCTAAGAAGAGGGTTTAATGCACAGTTACACCCAACATAATAAAGCAGTTATACTGCTTTGGTAACCTGGACTGTTTTTCCATCTAGCCCTTACCTGTGTTACAGGAACAGGTCAAACTGACCAGACTTCAAGCCAGCACCTTGCTCTGTGGGTTGGTAAAGTATAGGTCCCTGTACCCTCAAAAGTACCGCACAGCTATGTAACTGACATGTTCCTACCTCATCTGCTGTCACCCAGAGTCACTGGTCAGTGAAACATGTTGGGAAGCATTAGGATTTTCACTAAATTTCATAATCATATGCACCTGGATTGGCTGAAATCCCTTGAGTCTTGTCTAGCTACTGAAGTAACTGCACTTTACTAGAAGTGAGAGACCTCCTCACTGCACGCAAACAGCAAGGCTTTCTCAAAGTGTGTGTGTGTGTGGGGATCTGGAATTTGCAAACACACTGCATACAGACATTCAAGTCATTTATTCTCATCAAATTCAAAACCAAATACTAGGCAGAAGAATTTAAATTGATTCACGCCATGACTTTATAATTCTAATTTCTAAAGCTCTTGACAGCCAATGCCTGGATTAGGGGAAAAGAGAGAGTTAACTGACCTCATCCTTCTACAGACTCAAGCCTTCTACTGAAGTAGTAAGTTTCCTAAGCCTTTTATTTTTCTTACCGTGTATGTGTGCATGTCCACATATGAGAAAAAGTGTGGCTTAAAGAGTATTTACTGACTTTGACATTGCCAAAAAATCTCCAGGCCACCTATGGACTGCTTTGTTCTCCCAAGATGTTTTATACAGCATATTCCATCTCCCATTCATCATGATGCCCTGGGAAGACAGAGCTGGCACAAAGGTTTCACTAGTAAATGCTACCAGTTTTGTGAGGTTTTTTTTTTTTTTTTCCTCCAAAGGTCATCAAATCCCATAACTCTCTGCTACTTTAAACTAACAACAGAAGTGAAAACAAAGATGAAAGAGAGTGATTACCAGGCTCGCATGCAGAGCTGTGGCTATAATCCTAGGTCTACGCTGTATACTTTGTAGCAAATGCTGTATAGGATGCCTCATTAAGATGGATTAATTGTACTTTTGATAACCAACACCTGTCCCATGGCATTATTACATTAACTAAACTTTAATGTATCTATCTAGGATGAAGGATTTGCAGTATAGTCCAAGAAAAATGTTTACAGACTGAGCTCCAGGAACCCTGGAAGTAGTCTTGTGTATTACAGAGCCACACAAAGCCAACACCTCCATTTGTGGTTGAAAATAACCACTGAAGAACGATATACAGTGGGTGGCAAAAGCAGTCACAATTGCAAAGAAACCATGCAAATAATAAGCTATGTCCATAGGGGATAAAAATGCTGTAATTTCCAAAATGCATGCTGCTATAAATAAGTTAGGGGTTATTTGCTGAAGTACAAAGATTAAGTTTGCAATCACATAGCTATTTTGCATGCCTGCTTTTTAAAAAAGGGAGCTGAAATTGTTCAAGAGCAGACAGAGTGGCACCACGTGCATTGTTTGGGCTCGGAGCAATGGCCAATTGCACTACATGGAAGCTTTGTAGAAAAGGGAGCTCATGTCACCTCCTTGAATTTAGCCCTCTTCAACATAAACAGTAAAACTTCCTTTTTAAGTTGCAACCTTGGTATGTGGGAACAGGACATCATCATCGGTCCTGCTTAGCATTTCTCCCTGGAATTTGGGCAACGTTTGAGACCAAAAGCTGACCAGAGTGCCAAACCCCAAGTTTGCTGATGACTTCTGCAAATCATCTTGGTTCACAGAGAATTTCAACATGGCATTCTGGTAATTTTAATCACAGAAAGAGACTGTTTCCACAGTGTGGAGACCAGCTGTCTGATTATGTTTTCCATAAAAGATACAAACTGGAAGAGATTCAGGAATGTGCGTGTGTGTGCACACTTTCTTTTATACTTCAGTAAATTTGATCAGGTCATAATTGTTCAACATAAAAATAATATAATCTAAATCCATCTTTGGAAATGCAGAGGAATTTTGCCCTCCAATACATAGCTGCTCACCTATTAGGTAAGACAACTTGGAAGCTAACGAGGGTGAGGAAGGAGCAGGGAAGTACAAAGATTGTTTTAATTTCAGATAGCTATTCAGTACTACAAACGTATTAGCAACATGGCAGTGATGGATATAAACCATGTGAAGTTATAGGCAGAAAGGAAATCTGCCATGTAAACTTACCAAATTCTCCCAGGTTGATTACTTATGTCACTAATATTGGTGGGGTTTTGATATGCAGAAGTTCTTTCCAAACAAACAAATCAGTTGATGACAAAGGAATAGAACAAAACTTGCGCAAAAGGCCAGGTACATGTCCATGCGTACTAAAGGAGATTATGGTAATACGTATTTTGGGTAAATTATGTAATTTCTGCTTTAATTATGTATAAATGAGCAAAAATTATTTACAAAACTTTCCAACACTGCTGCAATATTGGCAGCTCTAGAACATGGTGACTGCTTAAAAATACACACCAAAACTGCAAATTCTAATGGTTCAGTGGGATAACTTTGGTAAAAAGGTGAGCAGTAATATGTAAGCTTAAAATGCTTAATAATATATCATGATGAACAGATGTAATGTAAAACTGTAGTTATGTATGTAACTACATTATATTTCTGTTTGAAATTAATATTAGCAATCAGGATTGGAAAAAAGAATACAGAAAACAAACCTAGAAGGAGTACAAACACTTAACAACAGAGCACATAAACAAGGCAATGGCAGCAAAAGATAACGGATGAAGAAAGATAATGAATTCTCTAAGATTGCTTACGTATTTTCTCCATCTTCTTACAAGATTTTTTTTTACAGTGTGGTTACCACTAGAAATACTTGTAAGAAAAAGACTGATCTGTTGGGAATGAAAACTGCAACAGAAGGGAAGCAGCAAAGGAGGAAACCACCGATTTAATGCCAATGAGCAAACAACAACAATGTGAACACATAATGAGAAAACACTACCAATATTTTACACTTACCAAAAGTGGAAGTTAAAGAAATTTTCCTCAGCAGACCTTGAGCCTTTTTTAAGCAATAATACATTACAGAAATCAAAACCAATTTTGCACCCCAATCAGCATGGTGTGCATTTTATTGGTACCTTCAACATGCATCATTAAAAGAATAAAAATAAAACAACAAAAAACCAAACCCCAACCAACTAAGTTTCTATAGTTTTTCAGTCTCTATGACCTTATTTTTCTGCATCTGCACAAGTTTGGAAATTGTACTCCAAAAGCATCATGTATTTTATCACTAGTACTGCTGCTTAGCAATTTCCTTCTTCCTCCTCCTTGAGTATTACATATTATAGATGGACACTACTTTACTGGCAAAAAACAGCAAAAAGGAAATAGAACACTACAAAAGAAAACACAAAAACTAAAATCGGCAAGAAATGTTTCCTTAATACATCATATTAATTACCTTCTCTTGTTTTTTAGCAGTAATAGTTTCATCAACATTCAAAGTTTGACATGAAAGCTGTAGGATGCACCAGGCTGCCAGAACAGCACCACACCAGCCAGTAGCAGTACAGGATAGGGAAGAGATACATACTCTAAGGAGAAACAGCATTAAGTCTCTCCACTGCCACCAGATCTGTACCCTACAGGTGGCTCATACTGCTACTCAGATACTTTGCTCTCAGTCAAGATGTCAAGTTAAGTGTGAATCTGCTGCTTGTGACTCCACTAGCAATGAGAGCGAAGGTCCCAGGGAAGGGAGAGGGGTGCTAGATCTCTCTGCTGGGCCAGCCTCCTGCCTGCTGTTTGGTCCTTATTTCATAGAATGGTTTGGGTTAGAAAGGACCTTAAAGGTCATCTAGTTCCAACCCCCTGCCAAGGGCAGGGACACCTTCTACCAGACCAGGTTGCTTAAAGCCCCATCCAACCTGGTCTTGAACACTGCCAATGATGGAGCACCCACAGCTTCTCTGGGCAACCTCTTCCAGTGTCTCACTACAATGTAATTCTGAAAGGAAAGAGTTAGAAAGGTTATGTCTTTTATGTCATCTTTTCCATAATAATCCTTCATCATTATATACACAAGTCAGGAAAACTAGGGTTCAGCAAGCGAAGGGTGGATTTACCATACACTGACATCCTTCCCCACGCAACTATCTTTGCTGCACATTGAGAGCAAGGTAGCTTACTCATTGCTGTATGTGAAGCAGCTCATTCTGGTTGAAAGACGAACTAATTATTCAAACAGCATATTCATATAGCATCAAAATGGGGCAGTTGACTTCAGATTCACCCTCCAGCCTAACAGGCAATGACTTTGTTTAATACATAAACTGGAAGTAAACCAAACTTATTGAAATCCTCCCCCCTGCAAAGTATCTCTTACCACGCACTTTTTCCAGAAAATGATTTTTTTGATCTTACAAGACCTTTTAAATAATTTCATCTATTGCTATTACCTTAAATTTAAGACTATTTTAATAAGTTGACTGTGCCAGTAAACAGCCAGCCTTATTCACATTACCTGGTCTAAAAAGACATATTATTTTTCATTGGATTCCCCCTGATCTATAAAATATTTTAAAAATAGAACAAAAAGAGAAGAATTTAGAATGTTTCCCAAATAAAACTTACACTGGCAGTCATTCAAACAGTGTAAATATTTTGATACAATTTACAGAAACAGCATTAGGTAATGTTTTATGATGCGCATTAAGCAGTCATGTTTTGAATCACAACCAGCATTTAGTGATTTTTTTTCCCTTCTCTACTATTTAAGTTTGGCAAATATGTGCTGTATAAAAGGTGTCAAATAAAATTGCCACAGGATGTACTGGAAATCCCTGCACCAGCTGCATACTCAAACATAAAGGAAGTATCTTTCTGATCCTACAGCCTGATAATACTGGAGTTGATGGAGTGCTACAGCAGTCTTTGAAAATAAAGCTTCATTACACTGGCATGGAGAGGTGCAGTTTAATCCTCTTTGGAAACTGGTCCCACAATTCTCTGCCTTAGAAAACTGCTGAAAGCCATTGTGCTTTTGATGGGAATTGGTCATTAACAGTACAGGTGCAGACCATGAAACAGGCAATGTCCACACAACCCCTTCCCTCATTTTCTGGTTATTAGGAATTCCATCTGATAATGGCAGAAGCAGGCTGTAACAGCACCTTTTTGCTATGGATTAAGTTGCTGCTCATTTGGAGATCTAAGACAGACACTTTCCTCTTTAAGAATTTATTTTCTCTGCATGTTAAAAGAAAAAAAGGAAAAATACACTGCTTGCTTCCTACAAGAGAAAAGTTACTTTACCTTTACTTTCCTACAGATCCTTTCTCATTTGTATAAACTCTAGCTACTTTACAGAATTGCTATATGTTGTTAGCATCAAACAATGTAAATTTAATACAGCATATAAGTCAATGTATCAAGAGATGAGTTTTTCCTAATTACAATATATATTTAATAAGTACAGCACATGTTAAATGGGACCTTGAAATCATAAGGGTAATAAATACCCTGTCACATTCTATAAATCCCAAACAACAAAATGCTGTTGATATTTAGAACCAAATACATCCTTGCCTGACTCAGGTCTGGCCTCTAACTACGCTGATGTACGCTTCCAATCTCGATAACACGAAATATGTTTTTGCAACCCTCTGAAACAGCTTTTCCAAAGAGGACAGGAAGAAGGGGGCTGGGGGTGCTAGCTGCTGCTAGCAGGCTCTTCAAATGCTTATTCGATTTCAATTTTGTACCATTACTGTTTTAAGGTTTCCTTTACCTGACAGTTTGTAGCGCTTTGTTTGGGTTTTAGTTACTTGTTTATTAATGTTTAAGTTTGCTTTAGAACAACTGATGGGAAAAAAGTATTTATAGCTACTCCAGATTTTCCAAGTGAGGAACACTTCTTTTGTTTGTAGTTGCCTTTTACCCAAGACAGTCTTGAGGGTGGAATCCTTTCTTATTGCCACCTGGTGATAGCACTTACAGGGTCTTTCACCTGGACAAGAAATCTCAACTTTCGGTATCAGGATTGATCAGTTTAAGAGAACACGCTTTACAGACACAAACCGCTTGTTGTTTCTTTTCAAGAATTTGTGTTTATTTTCAAGTAACTTCTAACACCTTCAAAGAGCAAAGAATATTACGTAAGAAAAACAAAATTTGATTTTAGTATCATAAAAATAGTTGAGTTCTGCTGAGAAAAAAAAAAAAAACAACAAATGACCATGGAAATATCGAAAGTACATGTCCTCATTTATATACCTCATATAAATGGCAAGAGAAAGGGTGATTTTCTTTTAAGGATGCTAAACTAGTATTTTGAAAGAGTTGCCAAATACCTGAAAAGACAACACTAAAACCAAAGCAGTGGGTTCAGCATTCACAAGGTGAATGAATCGTATTAGGGACTTGAAAACAATGCACAAAGCTGCCTGCTCCCCAAACCTGGGAGCAAATATGCGACCAGGAAAAGGGTGCTGCAGTGAAAGCAAGGAAGGGGCACCAGTTCATGGATGCCTTGCTATGAACCATGCAAGGAGACAGTTGAGAGCTACAGGTCAGAGTAAGAGAGGAGACCAACAAAGACAATATCAGGGTGGATGTCTGCTATGGGTTGTCTGGTCAGGATGAGGGAGAGGATGAAGACTCATTCAAACAACCAGAAGTCACCTCATGATTGCAGGCTTTGGTTCTCACAAGGGATTTCAAATGCCCTGTTGTCTGCTTAAGCAGAAACGCACATAGAGGGGAGCAAGCAATTCTGAATAAGTGTCCTGGTGACATATTTTTTGCCAGAGGTGACAGACAGGGTCTCCTGCTGGACATATTACTCAGGGACAGGAAAGAACTGTTTGGGAACATGGTAGCTAATGGCAGTTTCAGCTGATCACTCATGACAGAGCTTAAATACTGAAAGAAAGCGAGAAAGGCAAGTGGCAGAAGAGAAATCTAGTCTTCAGAACAGCAGATTTTGATTTACGCAGGGTAGACAAGAAGCTGTCCTGAACTGCAAAAGGTGCCCAGAAGAGGCTATTGATCTATATAGATAAACTTTTCAATGTTCTTCCCCAGCGTGCAAAAAGTGAGCAGGCCTGGCAGAAGGCTACCTCAGCTGAACTAAGAACGTTGGTCTGAACTCCCCACCACAAAACCAAAATGACTGGTCACAGATTGAGATGAACACAGAAACACTCCACAAGCATACAAGAATGGGATTGGGAAAGGCAAAGCTCATCTTCATTTAGAATTAGTAAGAGATGCAAAAAGCAGCATCAAGACTAAGAATAATCTTTGCCTGCTGCCAGATGTGACAGGCACAAAGGACTCAGTTCACCCTAGAATTCAAAAACATGGTATTTTGCCTATATATTAAAAACTGGGCATCAAAGCAACCTGCAGACAAATTAAATAACACACTATCTTTGAAGAATACATAATCATAAGGCGCTAAAGACACTTTAGAAAGCTTATAAATACTATTTCCACTAGAAGTCATTGCTTCCTTATCTTTTAGTTCTAACTACTACATTCCCCAGCACAGCTCTTCTAATTCAGAACACACACAGAGACTTCCCACCAAAATCTATATAAAATCTTCTACAATATGGAATATTTTGACCACATTATCACTGATCATCTATTATGAACTATATTATCACAAATACTGTGTGAACTCCCCATTACATCACCTCATGTATATATACTTAGCACAGATGGCTCCTGCCCAAGGAAGCTTGTAACTTACATGGGATTGAAGTTCCACATTCACAGAACTGCCAAGTATTTCAATAAACAGTACTTGTTTTAACAACTCAGATGATAATGATTTCCCTTTTCCTCAGTGGCAAAACACCCAGTAACATCCCTTGATCATCATAAGTTGGAATAATGTAGATAGCAGTAGTGCAAGCTTGAAAAGGAATCTGCATTCAAGGTAACAATGTCTGAGCTACACAGATCTTTTTGTAATCATGCTTTCATTCTGCACAGTATGTTAACAACTATAGCTTAAACCACAAAATCCATATGAACTATGCAAGTTCAGTCCAGAAGATTGTCAAGTCCCATTAGCTAAGCATTTAAGCATGTCACTCACATACAGTAACTGCTTACCATGAGTTTATTACTTACTTTCCATCTACTTCTGGTCTCTTGCACACACAGTGAAACTTTCCACCAAAATCTATATAAAGATCATCTTCTACAATATGGAATATTTGACCAATGGCAATTTTATCTTTGGCAGGTCCCATCTGAATTAAAGGAGAGTGTCTCAACATCGATGCAAAGGATTCCGACTTCCCTGAAGGGACCTACAGATAAATAATAAAAAAAATCAAAAAACATCTCACAAAACATAGTATCTGAAGGAAGAATTAAGTTAAACATGCAAAAAGGCTTTCCTCTCTAAATTATAAGTAAAGATGTAATGTGTACAATGCATTTTTAGTAAAACATCTAATGAGGCATCTGGTCCATTTCTCCAACCCAAGCATTGTACACATTAAATGTAAAGCTTTCATTAATCCAGTCACACAAAAAACATAACACTTTGCATCTCCCAAAATCATCTGCCAGTTGTATTACTGACTAGGTAAGCTGATTTTAAAAATGCAGTCCCAGTATTAGGAGACACTCCTTGAAAAGAACATCCCCCATCTATTTGTTATCGTCTTAGTGAAAACCAGAACAGAATTAGTATCTTGTAGCTATTCATGCAACTATTTAAAAACTAATAATACTTTATTTTTTATTTTAAAGAACAAACCCATTTTGCCAAAGCAGCAGAGGTAGAAAGCATGCATAGGACTAATTTAACACATTAAACAAAACTGAACCACCATTTCTCTGATTTTTTCACTCTACAGTATCAAAGTAAATACTTAAATTCAGTAAGTAGATATACAAAATGCCAGTTTCTTCTCATAGAGCTTTGGGAATATGAGAAAACACAAATCCTCCTGCTTTTCTTCACAGAGACGTCTCTATTCTTTCACCTGAGAAAGATGACTAGCTCAGGCTTCCCATCATATGCTTGGTGAAAACACCCAGCTATACCAAAGTGAGACTCATTCTTTACGTACGCTTTCCCTAATATAATAAATGTGACCACCTTTTAAGATTCCCATCCTTGAAATATAATCAGGGAGAAAAGCCTTCTTGCCATCAATAAATGAAAGGGAAGATGCATTTTGGAAGCAGTATGTACCTGAAATCTGAAAGTGAATCTAAGGAAATTATTTTATAGATGGATAAACAAATTCAAAAATAAGAAAGCCTATTAATTTTCCCCTGCAGTTAGTGGTAAGTAACTCATATAATAATTATTTCATGAAAGATTTCAGACTACTTTCAAGCCAGCAGAACTGAAGAGAACAAAATAATCAAGCAATTATAGGTTTAGAGCTCTGCTGGCTTCAGAAACATACTTCCTCACTGACTACTTCAAGTGGATGCTAAAAATCTATCTATATTTTACGTGAACAGAGAATAATGCCATCATTTTCCACTTGTGCATTTGGAAGCTTATTTTTAAATCAAAACATGAGATAGTTCTGAATTCCAACTCTGCTGGAAGGCACAAATAGTACGGACTGCTCTGACATGACATCACCTCAGGGATTCTAAGCTAGAGATCTGACACATAGTAAATGTGCTGCTTCAGAAATGAACTGTTAAATGCAACACCCCAAGGACAAGAGCCAAAGTGCAACATGCACACACGCGCATGCAAACACATCACAAAAAGAAAAGGGCTGGTGATGGTAAACCTCAACAGTAGGATTTTATACAGGAAAGTCAGTATCAAAGTCCCAAACATAGGAATATTTCAATTTCACAATGCAGCCTAAATTCAAACACATGAAAATTAACTGCATAGGATGCACTAGGAATAAATGCAAAACAGTGGAAGCAATAAGGGAATTTATCAATTCTCTGAATTATATTTCTCATATGAATTAATGGGGCAGCAGCAACCTAAATACAACTATAAATCAATGTATAAATCATAAACTAGAAGTAAATACTTCAAAATTAACATCCCCTCAAAATGACTCCATCTAGCAAGATATTATAAATCAATCCTCACACTGAAATGCCAAAATCTGTTTTAAAGGAAACTGAGGTATACCAAAGTGCAAAATTCAGTGGCATTCCACCGCTTTTCTCACTGTGAACTCTGTGGGGTTTGCATAATCATTTGATTGCCTTGAAATTCAACTACTTGCACCTACAGCAGCCCTGCGGAAAAGGACTTGGGGGTGTTGGTCAACGAGAAAATGAACATGAGCCAGCAGTGTGTGCTTGCAGCCCAGAAAGCCAACCGTATCCTGGGCTGCATCAAAAGGAGTGTGACCAGCAGTTCAAGAGAGATGATCCTGCCCCTCTACTCTGCTCTGGTGAGACCTTACTTGGAGTACTGTGCGCAGTTCTGGTGCCCTCAACATAGAAAGGGCACGGAACTGTTAGAACAGGTCCAGAGGAGGGCCATGAGGATGATCAGGGGACTGAAGCACCTCCCCTATAAAGATAGGATGAGAGAGTTGGGTCTGTTCAGCCTGGAGAAGAGAAGGCTGCGTGGAGACCTCATAGCAGCCTTCCAG
>JASSUY010049167.1:0-11837 GCA_032466535.1 Forpus xanthops
CTCCAAGCCATAACTATAAACACTGGTGTTATCAGCACTGTTCCCAAGCCGAAAATCCAAAACACAGTGCTCACCAGTTACTACTTAAAGAAAAATGACTGCTGCTCCTGAACCCATGACAAAATAAATTAATTTTTATTACTAAGTTAATTTAGATTACCCGGATGGTACAAAATAGGTGCAACTGAAGTTTTTTTCTTCAGCAGAAGGAATGGGTTTAAAAATAAACTTTTTACCAAACAGTAGCCTTCATACAAAAATATGAAAATAAGCATTTAAGGGATGGCATGTAATTATTAATAATTTATTATTTTAAAATATTTTCCAAGCCATATGTTGCACCTACCAGTCAAAATGTCTCATGTTTTGGATGTGAAAATCACCAACTATTCCCTGTCTATTTACTAACTTTTATTTCATTCTGCATCACCCCTTATGCATTATCAATACATAGATCTGTGAGTTGTCCAGGGCTAAAAAGAATGACAGTGTTTTAAGAGTGTGTCAGTATCATAACCTGGAAAGTATATGGTGTCTCTACATCAGGGCTGAACTGCGAAATCAAGAAACGAACAGGAGCACAGAAGAATTTCCTAGAAATAAAATCAGTCTCCCAAAGTGTTTCTAAAATCTGTAGATCGTTAAAATACGAACATAAATGCGTATGTGTATGTTTACATATATATGTTTATACATGCACACACTCACATGATGCAAACTTCAATTCAGAAATATGAAATACCTTTGTAATGGTTTATGAATGTTAAAGTTAACAAGAAGTATAAATATTTGAAAAAAATGTCAATATTTATCCAAGTACACTCCATAGTCATAGCTTCTTTTCTAGACAATAATATGCAGGCTATTCCAACAGTTTATGAAATACAGCCCTTTCTCAGCTCTGACATTTCTGTCATGTTTCACTGAATCCTTCGTTTTCAATAAAGTTTCAGGCAAACTAACTCCCATGCATCAGCTAAAAATTAATCAACCTGTAGCTTGAATATTTGTCAACATTCAAGATACCTTCAGCAGAAGAAAATCACAACATCTGGTTTTCTGAGCTACAAGTAAAATCTGTGCTCTGCATTTAACTGTAAAAAAAAAAAAAATTGAAATGTCAAGTCTCTCAACATGACGTAGCATAGGCATAGTCATTTTATTCTTGTAAACAAGCATGAAAGAAAGAACATAAAAATATTCAATATAAATATAAAATTGCCCCAAAGGAATTAAAAACTGTGTTTCCAGTTCCAGGAATGATAACTGGCACAGGCAGACATCAGAGGATACTGCTGATTAGCCAAAGACTGTTTTCTTCTCATTTGGCTGTTGGATGTTTGGATGAAAGGAAGCTCTCCCTTGGCTATACTGAGCTGTCGAGGCAGGATCCAGATGTAAACTTCAAGCTGTGTTAACAGAGTCTTGTGTTTGAGTTAATAAGTCCTGCTGAGAGTAAAGGACTGTGGAGACTTACCAAAAAGGTGTGAAGTACAGGCTTTTTCTTGTAGGAAGGAACCTTATCTTTGTCAAAGTCACATTTATATCCAATGAAACAGGATAACCATCACAGATCCTAATTAATGCAGTTTCACAGGGGAGGGGGGAAGACAAAAAATCCATTCATAGAATCATAGAATAGTTAGGGTTGGAAAGGACCTTAAGATCATCTAGTTCCAATGCCCCTGCGAGGGGCAGGGACACCTCCCACTAAACCATGCCACCCAAGGCTATGTCCAACCTGGCCTTGAACAATGCCAGCGATGGAGCACTCACAACTTCCCTGGGCAACCCATTCCAGTGCCTCACCACCCTTACAGGAAAGAATTTCTCTTTACGTGCAGTCATCCAGCCAGTTCTTTATCCAACCTATCAAACTGATGACTCTCCAACTTAGAGACAAGGATGTCATCTGAGACATTAATTGCTTGTAAGCTACTCTTTATCAGTTAATAAAAAATATTAGCTTTTATTCAGGTACAGTTTCAGTAAAAAATTAGTGGAATTCTTTTCTGAATTCTTTTACAAATTCTTTGCTAAGTAGGGTCTTACCAGTGAGGAAATGATATGGAAGTTTCGTTCAGCAAATATAAATGTCATTACCAAATATGTATTCTTCAGACTTAATTACACATTACAATGTCAAACAATTGAAGGCCCAAGAGATAACAATGCATAACTGTCACTAGTGATAATGTAATAAAATCTTACTAATTTGAAACAGATTTTATATAAGAAATAGCAGTCAAGACATAAGAATTTGCAAGTAGGGTAAATCATGTATTCTGACAAAGGATGGAATTACTTGTGTGAAAACATGACTAGTCTATTTCTAATTATTTCCGTTCTTATCATCTACACCACTCTTCTGAGTATCAAAAGTCACTTTAAGTATTCTGAAGCATATGAGTGACTCCCCATTTTTATCCAAGCCCTGTTTGCTTTTTTAATCTACAAACATTTCTCCCAAAACCTACCTTTTAGAAGTGCAGACAATCAAATATATCTAGTGGATACTAAGAAAATCTCTGTATTATTCATGAAGGAAAATTTCATCCTTCATTTTATAAAAACATGTTTGCACAAAACACTCATAGCAAATGGCCTTGACAACACCATTAAAGATGTGTGTAAAATGTGTATGTGAATTTAATATATGAAACTGTCTGAAAGAATGTTTGCCCCACACTGATCATGTTAAAGAGGAAACTAGCCCTCAGTGGGATTAAACAGTAACGGATGAGAGAGACAAAGAGACTTTTGAATCAAAGGAGGAAGCAGCTGGAAGAGAATTCTAAATAAAATATCAAAATACTCAACAGGAGGCAAGGGAGAAACCTTACAGTGGAAACAGCAGCAGTAGAACCTGGTTTGACACTCCAAGAAATAATCCTGTGACATGACTATTGCCCAGGCTGAACACAGCAGCCTCCCGAAGAGCTGCCATGAGCCACTGAATCCAGCTAGCTGGGTGGTCGTGCAGAGTGAAACTCATGGGGGCCAACACCTCAGCTGTGTGTTTTGCCTCATGAGTAAAGTGCTCATCAGTGTGTACACTTGCAGGTTGCAAGGGAGCAGTACAAATATCAGCAGAGCACATCTTACTCAAAGGCCCAGTCTGGCTTTCAATGCTTCCAGGGAGGGATCATCCACAAATTCTCTAAGAAACCTGGCACAGTGTCTTACCACCCTCATAGTAAAGAAAAACTTCCTCTTATCTAACCTAAATCTGCTCTCTTTCATTTTAAAGCTATTATCTTTTTAACTATACCTGCATGTCCTTGCAAAAAATCCCTTTCCAGCATTTCTGTAGGTCCTCTTTAGGTACTGGAAGGCTGCTCTAAGGTCTCTTAGTTTTTGTTTTTTTTTCTTAAGGTTGAACTAACCCAACTCTCTCAACCTGTCTTCATAGAATCATAGAATCATAGAATAGCTAGGGTTGGAAAGGACCTCAAGATCATCTAGTTCCAAACCCCCCTGCTATAGGCAGGGATACCTCTCTCTAAACAATGACACCAAAGGTTATGTCCAACCCGGCCTTGAACACCACCAGCAATGGAGCATTCACAACTTTCCTGGGCAACCCATTCCAGTGTCTCACCACCCTTACAGGAAAGAATTTCTTCCTCAAATCTAATCTAAACTTTCCCTGTTTAAGTTTGAACTCGTTACCCCTTTTCCTATCACTACAGTCCCTCATGAAGAGACCCTTCCCAGCACCCCTGTGAGAACTTCACTGGACTGACACAACTTTTGAAATATGATGGATATTGGCTAAGCCACTTCATCCAATAGTTCCCCCAGGACCTGCTAAGGCTTCTACCTTGCAATCATCAAACAAAACTAGATAGTAAAGTATCAGGAAAAAAAATAGTATTACTTGCATCTAGAAAAATTATGGGTCATGCCACAATGACAAATGGTCGGTTTTCTTTACCTTATAAAATTTTGACAGGCAAAATTGATAAATAAAAGATATGCACATATTATCTAATGCAATTTGGTCACCTCAAATTTAGTACTTTTAATGTCAGTAGATTTTTATAGAAATATGTCATATAATCTGTAGAACAAGTTTTGGGCAATTTCCCAGCCTTCTATAATGAATATGGAATTACACAATCCCACAGTATGCCTGTTGACTTAATTGGCTTTTAATTGACATAGGTTTTTCCAAAAAAGAGATTTATATTCACAGGTCATTATACCAAGGATGTAGAACATTGTACTGCATGACTCAGTTTGGGTTGTGTAGTTAACAAGAAAGAAATCTAAATGGCAAGGACTGTGCCATAGTTTAAGCTCAGACAGTAGCACAGAGCTTCCCCCTTTCCCCCCAACCCACCTCTCTCATGGCAGGATGAGGAGGAGAATCAAAAGAACGCAAACCCCACAGGCTGAGATAAGAACATTCTAATAACTGAAGTATAATACTATTACTATTACTACTACCAGTAATAGTAATAATAAGGGAAATACCAAGGGGAGAGAATGTGAAACTGAAAAGTGAAAAAAAACCCATGATAAACACAAGTGATGCACAATACAATTTCTCAACACCTGCCGACTGATACCCAGCCTGATGAGCAGTGATCTGGGCCTGCCAGGTAACTCCCCCCAAATTACATATTGGGCATGATGTGCTGAGGTATGGAATACCTCTTTGGCTAGTTTGAGTCAGGTGCCCTGTGTCTGCTTCCTCACAGTTTCCCATGCCCCTCCTCACTGGCCGACCATGAAAGACTGAAAAATCTTTGAACAGGGTAAGCATTACTTAGCAACAACTAAAAACATTGGTGTATTATCAGCACTATTCTCAGACTAAAGCTGAAAACGCAGCATTGCACCAGCTACTAAGATCGAGAAATACAACTGTTACGTTTGAACCCAGGACTGTCTGATGAGACTGATGTATCCAGGTCATTCAGGGAACCAATGCCCTGTCCCATTATGGAATCATACAGACTTTAGGGAACCACTCTTCTCCCTGTGAATTATTGCCAAAAGCACTCTCAGCTTCAGGTTTTTGAGATATGAAAATTTCAAAATAAGTTTCTCACCTAACATTTTCATCTATAAAATATTCCTTCAGAAAAGTTGGGCAAATTTTCTCTGGATATCCTGAGAAGTTTAACTTAAAGAGGCAGAGTATTAAGTAGGACTTGAGTACCTAGTGTACTTGCATCTTTTTTGAAAATCCCACCTTAAATATATAAACAGTTCAGATTAAAATGTGGAGCATATTTTTAGTGACCAAAGGAGCCTTCCAGATGAAAACTTTCCATTTTATGCAATAAAATACAGTGACTTGATAAAAATAATTCCCCTTCAGAAATCTTTCAGAAGGTATCTTGTAAAAGAATTGCTATCCAGCTGACAAAATACTATGAAGAATTGATATATTTTTAAAAAGATTTCCTTTTTTTTTGATTTTACCTATTTCTTTTCACCTTTCTCCTTTCTCTTTTCTCTGATTTTTCTTTAATTTTTTTATTTTTTTTTATTTTTCTCACGTTTGTGGGAGTTTGATTCTTTTTGTCCTTCCCAGTGATTCCTAAAGAAGACCTCCTTTCTCACTTGAGGTTATATTCTGTCAATCCATTTAAATACTGCTCCACAACAGCATTTCACCTCCCCAGTTTTTAAATCAGAAGAATGTAAAGTAAATTTGTCAAGGATTGTTTACAGCTTTGGAGGAGAGGAGAGATATATATACAGCAGCCAACCTACTGCAATGTCTCTAATAAACTGATCTTGTTCTGCTGGGACAGAATAAGACTTTGATGATAATGAAATTTCCAGCTGCAGACAAAATCTTTTTTAATTTATTTGAAAAGAGAAGAGGCTGAAATGGTTTTCAATTTCAGGATACGCTTTACAGCTTGACTCTCCTTTAAGCACTAACTCTCGTTTCAGGGGCAGGTATGGGGTTTCTACTAAGATGACCCTGTAGAAACGGCAGCATTCCAAGGAGTTGTAGTTTTAAAATTATTCATTAAATCCTTCTCCTTAGAGAACACATCCTTCAGTCTATTATGTGAAAACTAAATTAGAGGGGTAACAGCAATGCTGCCTAGTGAGCTTACAAACTTCAGGAAATTGTGAGATACAGATGAGGCAGAAGGGAATAGAATCCATTTAAAAAATGCAAATTATTTAATTTCTCCTGTGCCTTTCTCATAGTGATGATGTCACTGTGTCCAGTTCCATGCAGGCCAACAGCAATTTTTTTCCTTTTCCCGATTGATTTTTGCATGTTTTTCATTATTGGCATGTAGGCATCTGTATGCTGTCTTAGTTGAGGATTTACAGAATGCCCTAAGGTCCAATGTCACCTGCAGATACCTGATCCTGTTTGAGTGCATCAGATAATTTTTCACTCACATTAAAAAGTACTTTACTTTCTAAAATTATTGGCAAGTCACCTCACTCAACAGAGAATAGGAAATTTTTTCAACGTAATATATGAAAGAAGTAGCTTATCTCTCTTTGTCATTTTCATGAAAACCAGGGAGTTAGATCTGTTTCTGATTCTCCAGACAGCACTTTGGCAATGATTTTCTAGGTTTAAAAGTGACATTAAAAAGGTTTTATGCGCTTAATTTGTTGTGTTTTTTTTTTTTTAATCCTATGTTCTGACATCAACATTCTAGCTATGCACATGCAATTTGCCCATGGATGACTAGTGAAAAGTAGTTTAAAAATAAGTTCAAACACTTGGAAGAGTTTACAAAATCATTTGAATAGGATAAAATTCTCTAAATTTTTTTTCTTTACTTTAAAACAGAGAATTAAGATAAAGTATACTGAAGGAGTAACAAATAGACAAATGTTATTATTAAAAAAAAAAAGAAATTCTTTAGCAAGTCATCACATTGTAGTTCATGGCTCCAAGGGAGCCTGAGGACTTTCTGTAGCATCAGATGTTACTAAGAACCTTTCCTTCTCTGGTCCACCTGAGCTGAAGGCAAAGGACAGGTAGCACAATCAGATTCTTCCATCTGATATTTGTATTTCCAGCGTGAGCTAGAAGGTGCAAAAAAACCCCCAAAAAACATCTCACTTAGCATCCCTTCATCCTGCCCATGCTTGATGTCTGTGTGGTATCATGACTCTTTTCATTCTACCAGTGTCTATTAAATCCACCTGGAATTACTAGTGGGGATCAGGCATGTCAAAACAAATTGTATTGCCTCCCTCTGTACTCCAATTTCAGTGTGAGATTGCCTAGAGGGAAGTAAAAGATATCTCAAATGCAACAAAATTTATTATGACTCAACATAACTGGTAGTCTGTACATACTGAATATTTACCTACTAATGTTCATAATTTTCCGCTAATTATTTGAGGAAGAAGTCATGCAGATATATGGAAACTTTCTGTGGTGGCAAAGATATGATCAAGTAATCAACCTTTTGGTCTTTGAAAATTCTCTGCAAAAATAAGTATATGGATTTTATTCCTTGTTCAGAGATAAGGCTTGCAAATCTATCCAGGCACTTAGAGTTTATTTATGCCTGGAATGAAAGAATGAAGGCACAGGGATTAGTTTTTATATAATATTTATGTAAATGACACAACCATAAAATACAATTTCATGTTTAAAATTTGTATTTGCATAGAAATAAAAACAAGGCTCATTATAAAAAATTGCTTTTAAGGTAAGCTATCTAACAAATAAAAAAAGATCCTAGGACCAAGATGAAAAGTACCAAAAACATTGAAAAGAAACATCACTGGGCATCAGAGGTCACATTTTCAACCAAGATGCTCATAGATTTCCTAACGTAAATAAGATTCATGTCTATATAAGTTTGAGTATTCCCTGCTTGGGAAAAAGTCAACATAGTTGCTTCATTTTTGCTTGTGTGCTTTAGCTCATAAGGTCACAAGTGACCCTCTTATCAGCCAACAGCAGAACTGCAGCAATAAGAGATGCCATCTTAGATTAATGCAAGTGAAAATTGTCTGCAATTTTTTGTATTCTGCCTCTTGTATGCAATTTAAAGTTTCATTTTTATCTCAGCAGATCATTGGTCACACCACTCTTGATGTTTCAGGAAAATATTTGAATGCAACTTTACTTACATTTTTTTTTCTAGAATTTTTATGACATCAAAAAAAGAATATGTCCCAATAATTATGTGTGGATCAGTGTAAATACATAAACTTATGCCTTAAATGTACTATAAAAATACTATAACTTACATTTCAGCTTTCCTATCTATCCTAGACATTAAGTCCCTTGACAAAGTATCAGCCAAAAAAATTTTGATTTCTTCTGTTCTAACAGAAGAATAATCAGAAGCAATTTGATATCCAGATCATTCATGGAATAGGTGTTTTTAAATTATACATGAGGTTTGTGTATTTTTCATACTGCAATGTGAAAGTCATATCTTTACATTGTTGGCAGTGTGTATTACTGTCATGGGTTCAGCATCAGCAGCCATTTTTCTCCTTCTCGGTAGCTGGTGCAGAGCTGTAGTTTTGATTTTAGGCTTGCGAACTGCACTTATAAACACCAGTGTTTTCAATTATTACTTGGTAATGTTTAGGCTGGCCAACGACTTTCTGAGTCTCATGCTCTGCCAGGGAGGAGTGAAAGCCATGAGGAAGCAGAGACAGGACACCAGACTCAAACTGACCAAAGAGGTATTCCATATCACAACACGTCAAGCCCAGGATGGAAAAATGGAGGGCAGTGACCTGGAAGGGTGGGGGTGCACTGCTTGGTTGGGCTGGGTATAGGTGCTGAACGATTGTATTCTCTTTCCTTGCATTTCTCTTGTCATTAGTATTATTGGTGGTAGCTGTAGTGGTTTGTGCTATACCTTAGTTACTAAACTGTTCTTACCTCAACCTGTGGGAGTTGCTTTCTTTCAATTCTCCTTTTCATCCTGCCAGGAGTGGGGGAAAGAAAGAAGGGGAATTGAGTGAGCGAGAAAACTGCATGGCTGGGAGGCTTAAAACACTACAATTGAAATATCTAAAAACAAGCAATATTCTTTTACCAACTTCAGTAGGGTATATGGACAGTAAAAAGTCAAACATATGGAATCATAGAATCATAGAATAGTTAGGGTTGGAAAGGACCTTAAGATCATCTAGTTCCAACCCCCCTGCTATCTTTTGTAGTTGTTGTGTAAGAATAGAGGAAAAACAGTGTATTTAAATCAGTAATTTTTTTGAGAAAAAAAAAAAAAAACAATGAAAAGGAAGGTAGGGAGTCTAGAAAAGCATAGAAAAAATTGGGTTGTTTTCCCTCAAGATTTAAAAAAAAAAAAATCTCTGGATAGTAATATTTAATTGCAGTGGGATGTCTTATTAAGTTAGAAAAACTATTTCTTTCCCTCTATCTTTTGCAATTCTGCCACTGAAGTGAAAAATCCTTAAGTTAGGCAACAATACATTAAATCCTACATTATGATCTCGAGTTAACTCAAGTCTGAAGAGGCATTATGCTTTGTTGAATAAAACTTAAAAAAAATCCTGTCATATAAAGGAATAGATTCTAGAAAGTTAACATTTTTTCACTTAATTAAGGATATAATGTAAAATCAAATATGCTCAAAAAAGTGCCTGAGACATACCTTTTTCAGATGACTGTGTACCTGCAGTGTGTGTAGTAATCAAAACCACCACTTTTTTCCATGACACATCTCATTAAGAAGATCTTTGGGTACAACTGTGGAGGACAATTGCATCAAGCCTAACACATTCTGAAGTCAGCATAGTTTGAGGCACTGACAATTTAGCATGGATGCAGCTATTAGATTGTATAAATCGTTCACGTTTTTTAGCAAAATTCTCATGTGAAAAGCAAAGACTGTAAAAGAGAGTTAAACAATGTGAAAAATACCACAGTAGGCATGTCCAAATTGTTTGATATAGTCACATCACAGGAAGACTAGACTTCATTTAAATAACTTATATTTCAAAAAAGTGCTTTCACAGTTGTAAATAAATGTTACATACAAAAAGAAAAAGGAGAGATAAGAGAAGGACCTTCCCCATTTTTTATAAAGAGAGAAGGTAAGTCTGTATCTCTGAATGCAAAAAGGTTTAATGAGTTAATGTTTGCAAAGTCTTAGCTAAGTACTTGGAATTTTGTCTGGTTTATTTATTTAATTGTTCATACAATCAAAAAAAAAAATTAAAACTTTTTTAATGCCTTCAGCAGCATAATCACTGACAAGAAAATATCTGGGTAAGTCCACATCAAAATTCTGGCTTACACAAGGTTCAGACAAATTTGAAACTGTTATAATCTTTAATACATAAAAATAGCAATTATACTAAATATTGTTATTACAAAGAGAAGTGTTCTGCCTCTAGAAAAAAAACACAGAAGTAATTAAAAAAATTAGTTTTAGATGCATATTGAGTTTGATGTTTCTGAACAACATATGAGAAATGGTCTGCAGGATCCAGATCAAATTAAAGTAGACCCACCCTCAAGCACAGGATCAGAAATTATGAAAAATCCTTCCACACAATGTTAAAGGAAGAAAGAGGAAGGAAGGACATTTAGATTTATGGCATTTGTCTTCCCAGGCAACTGTTATGCATGACGGAGGCCAGCTTTCCTCGTGATGTCTGAACACCTGCCTGCCAATGAAAAGTAGTGCCTGAATTACTTGTTTTGCTTTATTTCTGTGTGTAGCTTTTGCTTTACTTATCAAACTATCCTTACAACAACTGACAAGTTTTCTCATTTTCACCCATCCAATTCTCTTTCCCATCCCACTGGGATGGAATAAGTTGTGTTGTATGTCCCACTGACTTTGTCGATCTGCCATGAGTGAGGCAAAGGCAACAAATAGTTAAAATGTTAGGGAGAGTTAGACCCATGCATTTATTTCAGTCTGAATTTATGTCAGATTAAAGTGAACCTGAAGTTACCGTCTAATGGAGCCACATTTTTTTAATAATAGTGAAAAAGATGCAAATGTAAAATACAGGTACCATCGGCTAACTTTTGACAAATAAGCTGGTTACAAAATACCCACAGTATGTTGTTGACAGATGACAGTTGGTCCTTAATACAATCACACATTCAAATGTGCAGTAAGTACATGGGATACAAAGCACTCAAAATTCAAGTTTTATAAAGTTTACTACAGATATGTTAAGGAAAGCATTAATTATTCAAGACTATTCTCTAACTGCACTAATGGAACTTTCCAGCAGGAAAATCTAAGTGGAATTTAGTTTATAGTTTCAGAAATTAAAATTTAGCTATCTCTACTTCTACATTAACTGCAAACTCTCATTGAAATCACTCAATATCTAGTCAGTATAGCTGGTCAATCGGAAAGAGTTATTCAACTGACCCGATAGTAGTTAACTATTTTGCTTAACCTAGTAGCACTTGGCAGTCAATTGATTATGCAGAGAGGATTCCCACCCCCTATAACATTTATATGTTAAATGTAAAAATAGCGGATGGATACAGAGGGTTATACATTACCATACTGAGGTCCTCTATACAGGAACAGGAAGTCCAGGTGACTACTGGGTGAAGAGTAAGCAGAAAAAAAGTCTCAACAAAGACTGGACTCATTTAGATGATGCAAAGGCTGAGAAACTGTTAAGTAGAGCAACAGAAAATAGTTGTGCTTCAGAAATGGAAAACAAAAAAAAAATTTTAGAGGACTGTGCCGAGTTGTTGCAACTGGGAAAGTCAGAAGGTTAACAAAACCAGTGTTTGGAAGCAAAGACTGAACAGCAAGGGACATATACAAAGTTTAAGAGAACAGTATATAACCCATTCTTCCTTTTTATTCTTTCCTTGTGGGTCCTTTGAGATTGTTTTTTAAAAACTTAAGGATTCT
>JASSUY010049167.1:11937-26227 GCA_032466535.1 Forpus xanthops
TCTCTCTTGAGCCAAAAAGAAAGCAAATTATTTATTTTAATAAAACTTTGCTTTTTAATGTAAAAATCTTTTACCCTTCCTTTGGGGAACTAACTGTAGAAGAATGGCCCAGGAAAATTCACTTCAAAGGTATAGTCAGTACAGAGTTCCATAGCAGTTCAGCAGTTCTGAATATAACTCCTTTAGCAATATTCATATTAAAAAGTTACACTCCAAGAAAAGTCTTATTGAACTCCTGAAATCCAAATTAAATTCAAAAAAATCTCTTCTAGGTATTATTAATTCTTACATGCATGATTTCTTATAGTTTTTTTTTTTGAGTAAATTGGACTGTTTAAGAACTGTGGTTGCTAGCCAGAATAACCAGGAAGCAATAAACCAGACAGGAAGTTTTACAAATGAAAGCAGAAGCTAATACTGACTGTGTACCTAAGCATAAAAGACCTTGTATTTAGAAAGAATTGTACTCATATTGCAGTTTTATAATTAGTGGGACCTTCATGGATAATTAGTTTTACAGTCTAGGGATGGTGCTCAGAGATACAGCAACAAATTAGTTTCTTAAATGTTCCTCATAGCCTGAGTGTTAAGGGGTGTTAGGAGCTGCTACCACCTACACCAGAAGGGTGAATTATTGCTGGGCTGCTGAAGCCCAGCCTGGTGCCTGGGGACTCAAGGTTCTGTCCAGGTTGAGGGATGAAGCTACTGCTTTTCTCTTTGCAGTAGTGAAGCTGAGCACATATCCCAAAGATGCACATTACATGCAGGAGACATTAAAAAAGATCTACAGGTTACCAAATCACTGGGTGGTCCAGCTTAATGGTCACTAGCAAACATGAAGTACTCACACACAGGCACCTAACATTCTTGGGTCCCCTCAAATACCAGCATAGGCCCTCCACCCACTGATACTCTTTTCCAGAGCTGGGGCCTCCTACTCCTTTGATGTTCCAGGTTGGAGCTTGCCTGTGATTATGAAGCCACACACCCCAACCACATCCACTCTGGGGCAAATACAGACACTTACCCTCAGCAGGGGTGCCCTCAGCACTTTCTGACTTTAGTATCTGACTTTAGTATTGCTAGACAGATGAAACTGAGTACCATTGGTTAAAATGTAAGATTCCCAATGAAATTCCCTCCAAATTCAGGAAAATAGGGTGAAATCATTCCACATAAGTTTATAAAACACTTTTGACGTAAGTTCACTCAGGTTACTATCCTTCCCAACATTCCAGAAAAGAAAAATAACATTCCACAGAAAGATAGTTGTGATTATTTTTGACTTACTGGTAGCTTTTAAAAAAAATTTGTATTAAAAAGAAAATCTATAAAATGCTCCAAAGCCAGCATCATCTGATCTTTGTGGAATATGGAAAGTCTGTAAAGACCCTTAGAGCAAGAAAGCAAGAGAAGAGCAAAGAACATATGTTCATGTGAAGTTAAAAAAGGATAGACCCCTAGCTTAAGCTTATGCTCTGTGTGTGAGAGAGAAAGGCAAAGGGGGGAGAGCAGGAGGGCAAACATGAGACAGCATTTAACTTCTAAACTATCAATGAGTTAATGAAAGCTATGCAGCATTAGATTCTCAATGATAATTGTATTTTTGCATGTGTTGGGAAAATAAGTGACTGACTATGGGGAAGATACTCTCTTCCCCATATCATATGCTCTGATTATGGTAAAGACAACAGTGTTAGGATGGAAAAGTGTAAGCATGGCTACTAATGAGCAACAAAGACCCAATAGAGAGACCTCTTTAAATTACCCTACTATTAGTAACCTATTACTGTCTCCTGATTGAAGTTTGTACTTTCTTAGGAACAAAACTAGTCACCAGATAATTGCTAATCCATGAAATCACGTTTCATTAATTCTAGCATTCATGGAACTACTCACTTAAAAAATGTAACTCTAGAAACACTAAAGATGAAGTGTAAAATTGTGTTCATGTTGTTTATATAATTTCTTTTTTATTATTAAACACTTATTAATTTCCAGCTTGTCAACAAGCACACAGAAAAAGTTCATTTATAAGACTAGCTGAATCAGTGAATCTTACCTGTTTTGCAGTAGAAGTGCATTTATAAAGCTGTATTCTGTAAATTAAAAATTTGAAATTACATTTTGCCTGGAGAGGGCTATTTTTGGCTTCTGTGTATGAGATTTACGCAGGAAATTTTGAAAAGCTTGTATTTAAGTGTCACTCGCATTGTTTGTTTGGTTGGTTGTTTTTTTTTCCTAATTTACCTTTTGCTTGTCTTCTGTTTGTTATTAAACCTGTTATTAGCAAGTGAAGCCTTAAATAGCAATAAATCTACCAGACATTTTTTAGTGTATATTTTTTCCAATGCACCTTGCTTTCCAAAGACTTAGAAAGTTTGTGTATAGGTGTTTTACCTTGCACACCCTTAAGGGACTCATTTTTCAGTAGTAGCACCAGACCCTAGAGTATAATGCTTGACTTATTTTTCTATCAACACTGTTCTATACTCACATAGTGTTTTCTATGTGTTGCTGTCTAGAGGATACAGCACTGACCCTGCATGCTCAATGTGCAAGGACTCATGCCTGCAAGGACTAAAGCTTTATAAAGCTTATCCCTGTGTCTTTACTTATCATATCTGCAGCTTCATCTGCAGAAATACATTCTGACTGAGTAAGCCTGAGGTAGACAGTGCTTAATTCTCCATCACAAAATCTTCCAGGAAGAGAAGAGAGTTTCAGCTGCAGGACATCCATCCTGTCAGTATCCTATTATCCTAACACACCATTTACTCCGTTACTGGTTTTAAGCTGCCCTTATTCAGTCTGATTATTATGTTAGAGCCTTCCCCTGGATCACTGTACAGCAGAATACAACATATTTTTATTTAGCTGCCTTTCTGAGACTCTGGATCTTTCTTGTACCTGCCTATTGTGTACCTGTGAACAAATGGAATTCAGAAAATTTCCAATACTTAAATCAAAGGTTGCAAGGTCAAAATACGAGCCAGTTTTAATCTAAGAAGGAATAATAAACAAACAAATATATAAGCAGAAATAGCTGTTCATAAAAAAGAAATTAGAGTTCCTAGGTTATATTCTTTCATATCTGACAGAAGACATCCATGCTCTGCATAAATATACAGCATAGTCGCATATAACACGTATCTATGTGTTAGATCACAAATTTCACACATCAGTTACTGTTTCCCCACACACACTCTTTATCCCCCAAGGCTTCTAGCACCTTACAGTAAACTTAGCACATCAATTAAAACAATCATATGCAGTAGAATCAACACCTATAAAAAAAAAAAGGAAAGATTAAGAGCATTAATAACCTGTAATTTATTAAAAAAAATTCTAATTTTATGAAATTATTTCTGAGAGATTTAGATAGTATTTGTCAAAGAAATCTATTTTTCAAAACTTTGTAATGATTCTGATACATCCAGCTGAAGATGAAGATAGTGACCAAGTTTTGCAAAATGTAGATAGGTTTTCAAAGAACTAAAAAAAAATTTCAAACAGTCAATAAATTTTGGAACATTACAGTAATTTGATAATTTCAGATTTGAATTTCTAAGGATATTTAAATGTTAAGTAACTTCATTCAACTTTATTCTTCTTAAAGTAATAGAAATTACACAAATGTTTTCAGTTCGCTGTATCATTTTTCCACCTGTAATCAGTGTGTAAAAGTATGCTAATTCTCTAATAAAGAATACGTTTTCAAATCACATTTTCTCTGTAAAATTACAGGATTCTTAACAGTATTTTAGCCATCTGATAGTGTGGAATAGAGAGTTTTCAGACAATAAATGTTATGTCATTCTGACTACATCTATTAATCAGCTATTGAGGAGAAACCATTCACTTGATTAAGATATATAGATCTCATCTTTTGCTTATTAAAGATAAAATAAGAAAGTATGAAGAAAAATTATTACATTCTGAAATTACTTTTTAATTTTCTGTGTGACTAACACCACCTTACACTCTTGGAAAAAATATCAATATGAATGTCACTGTTACCCAGGCCTCTTTCATCAACTTTCTTATGCTATCAAGGGTTAAAGGCTATGTCTCACAGTGTTTTGAGGATTGCATTGAGAATATCCACAGAAAAACGTTGCATGATTTTATTTGTAAAACCAGCAGACTGTAAATGCATGTTATAAATAGGCTCTATGCAAAGAAAGTCATTCTGTAGAGCAGGTAGTACCCTGTGTGGCCAAGCTGTGCCTTAGTGTGGGGTGAGCAGAATTTCACATATGCTAAAAAGGCTAGCAAGGCTTGCATACACTGTCTATAGGTTCGGTGGGATGAATTAAAGTATAACGGACACCAAGTACCTTAGTTTAGGAGGCTGTCAGGAATATGATATTTCTATTTTCAGGTACGCAGGGTGGATTGCCATATTCTTTGGTGTTCAATTTTTAAAGAACTGACTTCCCTAGAGGTTAAGTTCTGTAAAGCCCTCCAAAACCACACACTCAAGGTGTCTTTTTTGTTTTTATTTTATTTTTCCCTCTCTGTGCTCTAGTGACTAGCAAATATTCTGCCATGAGTTTAGCAGTAGCAGTCATTTTTCTCCTCCTTAGTAGCTGGGGCAGTGCTGTTTGACTTTTGTCTTGGGAACAGCGTTGATAACACCAGTGTTTACAGTTATGGCTTAGAATGTTTAGGCTAGTCAAGGACTTTTTGTGTCTCATGTACTGCCAGGGAGGATGGGAGACTGGAAGGAAGTAGAGAAAGAACACCTGATCCAAAATGACCAAACAAGTATTCCATACCACAGCATGTCATGCCCAGGATGTAAACAAAGGAGAGCAGAGACCTGGAAAGGGGGGGGGGGGGGTGCAGTGCTTGGTCGGGCTGTGTATAGTTGGTGAGCTGTTGTATACTTTCCTTGTATTTGCCTTGTCATTATTATTATTGGTGGCAGGAACAGTCTTTTGTGTTATACCTTAGTTACAAAACTGTTTTTATCTCAACCTGTGGGAGTTGCACTCTTTCAATTCTCCTCCTCATCCTCCCAGGATGGGGGAAGAAAGAAGGGGGTGTGAGTGAGCAAACTGCATGAGGGCCTTAAGCCACAACATAATCCAATGTGATTCTATGTATATCAAGATGAAGTGATGGGAACTAATTAAGGACACTAAAGTACTGAAGCAACTAAAGAAACAACTCCTGTAATATGAAATACAATCATTGTGAAGTGTTGTTAAAACCTAGCCTGAATTTGTCTTCACTTTAAAAATTAAATAAAATTAATGTTAAGTCTTGATGTACTTGGATCATTTAAGATTAAGTAATTCTACAGAGTGAGACTTTGTCCACTGAAGTAGGGGAACAGAATACTGATGGGTATGATAATTCTGCAAGTGAAACAGTTTTGATGTTATAATCACTGAAACACACCTGTGCTAATAATTTAGGTTCTTGTTCCGGGTCTTCCAGCAGGCATGCAATATTTTTTTTCTGGCACGATCATAGTCATCATGGTTGATTAGTCAAATGAGGAAAATTGATACCAAAGTTTCTCAGAGGGAAAAGTCATTATGCAAGATTTCAGATATAATGTGAGTCTATTCTTAAATGTGTATATACACAGAAGAATGTTGGAATATTAAAGCAAAGAGAAACAGAAATGCATTTTTTTTTCATTTGTAGCTTTCGTATGTTAGAAAGATTTAAATTGCAGAATGAAAACATATTGCAGAACAAGCTTGATCAAAAAGTGACAGGATCATGAGAAAAATACATGCAAGTTGTAAAAACTGATAAGACTGAATTTGTTTGCATTAGAAATGTGATTATGATTTAAAATCAACTGTGTTTTGTCAGTGTAGTACAATGAGCACTGCAAATTAATACTGTTGGAACCTCATGTTTATTTCAAGTGGGCATCATATGTGTAAGCTGCAGTCTGTTTTTTCTTTATTGCAACATTCCCTAAAATAGCTGATCCAAATAAGCAATACAATTTTTTTTTTTTTTTTTAGCAAGGAAGTCAAACCTTGAAATTAGTTACAGAAAGGAAGTGATCCTGATAATTCATAGTCAGGAGCTGTTTATTATACTCTAGTGCTTTACTAGCAGAACTATTAATCCATAAAATTATATTTTTTTCATTATGTCTCTTTTATATTAATGGATGCATGTAAAGAAAATGTCAATCACTTATTGTCTAATTTGTCACTTATTGTCTAATCCAAGTCTTAATACTAGATTTAATGAAGTAACTGAGTATTCACTTCTGTCTTCATGGAATCAAGAGTTTTCTAATCTGCACTTCTGAGAAAATAATTAAAACCATGCAGAATGGGCTTATTGTCCTCATCAAAAGAGAAGGGATGATTGGAAATGTGACACTCCAGGGCAGCTTTGACTGCAGCGATCATGAGATGGTCAAATTCAAGATCCTCAGGACAGTGAGAAGGACATGCAGCAAACTCACTGCCCTGGACTTCAAGAGAGCAGACTTTGGCCTCTTCAGGAACCTGCTCAGAAAAATTCCATGAGATATAGCCTTAGAGGGGAGGGGGGACCAAGACTGTGGGCTGGTATTCAAGGATCACCTGCTGCAAGCTTAGGAGCAATACACTAGGAGGAAGTGCAGCAGGAGGGCCAGGAGATCTTGTTGGATGTATAAGGAACTGTTGAGGAAAATTCAAAGGAAAAAAAACAGACTTATAAAAGGTGGAAGCAGGGACAGGTGGCCTGGGAAGGATACAGGGATGTTGCCTGGAAAGCTAGGGACCAGGTTAGGAAAGCTAAGGTCCAGTTAGAATTAAACTTGGCTAAGGATGCTAAGGATAACAAAAAGGGATACTATAGGTACATTGCAAATAAAAGACAGGCTAGAGACAACGTGGGCCCCCTCCAAAAGCTATCGTTTGAGCTGCCTACCCTGGATTTGGAGAAGGCTGAGGTTCTTAATGACATCTTTGCCTCAATCTTCACTGGCAAATATTTTGATCACACCACCCAAGTCTTGGAAGGCAGATGCAAGGAAAGTGAGAATGAAGACCTTGGGCCCACTGTAGGAGAGGATCTGGTTCGAGACCATCTTAGGAACCTGAACGTATACAAGTTCATGGGACCTGATGAAATGCATCAGTGAGTCTTGAAGGAGATGGCAGATGAAGCTGCAAAGTCACTCTCCATCATAGTTGAGAAATCTTGGCAGTCAGAAGAAGTTCACAATGACTAGAAAAAGGGAAATATAACCCCCATTTTCAAGACGGGGAAAATGAATGAGCCAGGGAACTGCAGACCAGTCACTCTATGAAAATGAACATGAGCCAGCAATGTGCGCTTGCAGTGCAGAAAGCCTACCATATCCTGGTCTGCATCAAGAGGAGTGTGACCAGCTGGTCAAGTGAGGTTATTCTGCCCCTCTACTCTGCTGTCATGGGACCTCACTTGGAGTATTTTGTGTGCAGTTCTGATGTCCTCAACATAAAAAGGACATGGAACTATTGGAATGAGGCCAAAGGAGGGCCACGAGGACGATCAGGGAACTGGAGCACCTCCTGTATGATGATAGAATGAGAAAGTTGGGGCTGTTCAGCCTAGAGAAGAGAAGGCTGTATGGAGACCTCATAGCAGCCTTCCAATATCGGAAGGGGGCCTATAGAGATGCTGGGGAGGGACTGCAGTGACAGGACAAGGGGTAACAGGTTCAAACTTAAATAGGGGAAGTTTAAATTGGGTATGAGGAAGAAATTCTTTCCTGTAAGGGTGGTGAGGCACTGGAATGGGTTGCCCAGGGAAGTTGTGAATGCTCCATCTCCGGTGGTGTTCAAGGCCAGGTTGAACATAGTCTTGGGTGGCATGATTTAGTGGAGGGGGTCCCATCTCCTGGCAGGGGGGCTGGAATAAGATGATCTTAATGTTCTTTTTAACCCTAACTATTCTATGATTTTATGATTAGAGGCAGAGCAAAGTTTTTAATCTCGTTACTTGTTTTATGCTTTATTGTCAGAATTTGTACACCAACTGTGTTAGCATTAGGCTGTCTACCTAATTACTGTTCAAAAACCAAAGAACCAATGAACATGCAGTGACCAGAGACACAATGACAAAGTGGGAAACACATATAAGAAAAATCAACAACTCCTAAGACCATCCAAGGTGTATGATTAAGTCATCATCCATATTGTAAAACCCACTAAGATGGTTTGGCATAATAAACTGTCTCCAGTATGCTATCCATACAAAGAGTGACTATTGCATAAATGCTATAACACTTAACTGTGAGGCATCTGGGGGAGGGTTCAATTTTGGAACTGAACCTTTGGGACTACATGGGATTTATCATGGATTATCTAGGGAAGGGTTAGACAAGGAGAGAGACCAAGAAAGATCCAGGAGATATAGGTTTGGGAAAATGGAGGGAAAGGAATAAAAGAAGCTGGTCACTTGTAGGCTGGCAGTTGTTCAGTACACAAGTTCGGCTCAGCCTGCACAGTCTTGTCTTATCTTCTCATTAAACTTTATTTCCAACTTTCTTCTCTGTGTGAATATGCTCATTATTCTGCATGTGAGTATCTGGGAGGGGTGCAGGCAAGATACTCCACTGTTGAACTTGAAGATGTCATCAGAATATTAGATATTTTTCCAATATCTAATCTAAATCTACTCTTTCAAATTAAAGCTGTTCCCCATAACCTGTCACTACATGCCCTTTAAAAAGACTCTCTCCAGCTTTCTTGTAGGCCCCCTTTAGGTACTAAGTACTGGAAGGCAGCCACAAATTCTCTCAGGAGCCTTCTCTTCTCCAGGATGAACAACTTCAACTCCCTCAGCCTGTCTCCAGAGCAGAGCTGCTTCAACCTTTGCTCATTCTTGCAGCCTTCCTCCCAATTCACTCCAACATGTCCACATCCTTATGTTGTGAGCCCCAGAGCATGTTAGCCTGTTACTAAGTGACTGCACAAGCTTATTTGTTTTTTTTTTACCATATATAATATTCACAGCACTAAACTAAAATAAGCTGTGCATCTGACTTCTAGAAAATCACAGCTCCAGCAAACCTAAAATCACCTTTGACCAAGGCTATCCCAGAAAGGTCACAAGGCACTGCATTGTTAGGTCAGCTCACTTTTTATTAATAATGTCAAAATTATTAAACAATGTGAATAAGGATGAACTTTATAAGACGTAGTAAATAATAAACGCATCTTAAACTAGTAATGCCCCTTAGCTTCCTTTTTTTTTCTACTTAGGAGGAGAGAATGAAGAAAATTACAACTATTTTCCTTGATTTCTATACAAGCTTAATTGTTACAAACACTTTTAGGCAATCTTTAAATATGTCTTTACTTTCAAAAAAGTAATTGAACCGTGAAAAAATTCCTATCTGTCTCACATTTAAATTGCTTAAGTACTTTACCCTAAAAAGGTAACTATACTAACCTTTCTGATGACAGTAAGTCAGAATTTATGGAAAGGTTTATTAAATGACTTTCATGATTCTGATGAATACATATGGCAACATTTAACACAAAAGTGTAAAGGAAATGCTGGGTGTGATACAGTGATGTAATTAAGCAGAATGTAATAATGAACACATGAGCTATAAAGAGAACGTTAGTTCTGAAGTTACATTTTATCAAATAAAAGTCCCAGGTAGGCCAAACCATTGATTTTTTTGTGTTCAATTTTACAGTAGCTCTCATCTGACGTGGTACAGTCAGTTACTGATTTGAACTGGATCCAGTATGCAATATGATGTTAATTTCAAAATCCTAGGGTATATCTTAGCAGTTAACAAGAAAGACCTGTAGATTTTGATTAGTAACTGAAAAAAAGAGATTATAAAAAGATGATTGCTGATTTTTCCATTCTAGTAATTCATCTTCCTGTTTTTCACTCCATGTAATTTGCATGTTGCAATTCACTGGTACCGGTAGATCAACAACTAAAGTTCTGAAGTAAGATTCAACTATACAGTACACCTGATGACTATGACGTCTATCTAAAAGTCAGCAATTAGTGGTTTGAGAGCTATGCCTTTAGAAAGGTCAGACATTTTAATTCTTGTATCGATTTGACACAGAATCATAGAATAGCCATGCTGTGGAACTCTTTCTCATAGGATACTGAAGAAGTTTAATGTTCTCTAAAGTTAAAATAAACAAGCAGAAAAATTCCTAGAAGGATAATCTTTCAAGGGCTATTAAATACAAAGTCACAGTCTCTGACTGAGAGATCTTTTCAAGCTGCTCAACTGCTTTGTGCTGGTCTTTTTTCTTGTATTCTTACTTAAGCATCTGCTGTTGGATACTGTCAGTCATGAAATTTTGCTCTGATCTAGTTTGGCAGTTATTATTTCATACTCTTATATAGTTGAAGAATTGAGCTCAGCCAAGGTGGAATTAGGCATTAAAAACATGGCTTAACTAACAGAAGAATCATTGCTGCTTACTAAAAGGAAATTTTCAGTATGACAGTCAAAACCACAATCCATTATATTAAGGAATAGTTGCTCTGACTGGAAAAAAGGATTGCAACTCTGATGCAGAAGTTACATTAGTATATGAGGAAATGATAACAGATGATAAATTTTTCCCTTACTGTTTTAAATACAGACCAAGATTCACTGATTATAGCAAGGTTAACTTAGCTGCTTTACAGCTGCCAATTTATTGCTCATGTTTAGACAAATTATATTCACAGTACCATAGATGATCATTCTCTAAACAAGCAGCACTGAGCAGTGCCTCAAGAATCTTTGTTTTTTACATACAAATTGTAGGGTATTGACATAAACTTATCTTCACAGCAAGAATATTTATAATACATAAGGATGGAGATTGCACAGCCTCCTTGGGCAATCAGTTCCAATGTTTAATCATCTTCATGGTAAAATTTTATTTCCTTATGTTGCGTTGGAATTTCCCATTGCCATGGTTTAAGCCTCCCAGCCACTCAGTTTTCTCTTTCACTCACTTTCCTCCTCTTTCTTCCCCCCACTCCCAGAGGGATGGGAAGGAGAACCAAAAGAATACAACTCCCACAGGCTGAGACAAGAACAGTTTAGTAACTAAGGTATAACACAAATCACTACTCCTACCACCAACAATGATACAAGAGAAATACAAGGAAAGAGAATGCAACTGCTCAACACCCAATACCAAGCCCAACCACACAGTGCACCCCCCCCTTCCGGGTCTCTAACCTCGTTTTTACATCCTGGGCTTGACGTGCTGTGGTATGGGATACCTCTTTGGTCAGTTTGAGTCAAGTGTCCTGTCTCTCCTTCCTCCTGGCTTTTCCTCCTCCCTGGCAGAGCATGAGACTCAGAAAGTCGTTGGCCAGCCTAAACATTACCAAGCAGTAATTGAAAACACTGGTGTTATCAGAGCTGTTCCCAGGCCCCAAGTCAAAACCTCAGAGCTGCACCAGCTACCAAGAAGGAGAAAAATGACAGCTACTGCTGAATAAACGAATGACAAGGCACTGGTTCCATTTATATGGGTTCCGTTTTTAATTATTTTTCTTAGTAGTACACTGTGGGAAGGATGGTGTATGAAGTTGTACACATACTTAGCATAGGTCAGGGGAAATAAAATTGTGTCAGGTCTGAGACGTTGCCAAATAAAAAATGTAAAATAATGCCATGGAAATAAAAGACAATTCTAGGCCTTCGGTAAAATTTCATAGAACCCTGTTCTCCTGTTCCAAAAGAATCAGTTCCTTGGAACAAAGAAGGGGATTAACTTTGTTACTTGTCTGAGGAAGACACCCAGGTGAAGCAGGAACTCTTGAGCGCGTGCAGTTCCCTGATGATTCTCTTGCTGCTGTACAACTTCTAACCTAGCACTTCATAAAGCCCTTATAAGGACTGGCTTTTTTCCAGAATTGCCAAGTATGACTAATAAAGCAACACATTTACATGTAGTTAGTCCACGGGGATTGAGGATTAATCCCTTATAAAGACATTTGGCCCCAACTGTAAACAAGATTATCCTAGCAAGAGCAAGCAATTTCCCCTAAATGTGAAATATAGCCTACAACTAGAAAGAGACTTGAGAGAAAAGACAGACAATTCTCTATCTAGTCTGGTCATGACAAAATAGGATGACATGGAAGATATTTAAAGGGTGTTAGGCTCTTGAAAGCTTATTTGTTTCTTTTCCTGAAATGTGATTTGGCATAATGATATATGTCCTGTAGTCCTCCAACTGTCTGTTGAAAACATGGTGACAGAATAGTATGAAATTAGTATATTAGTATAATAAAATGGCTAAAAAATGTAATTATACATAAAACATTCATTTTAATATTTTTTGTTATTAGCCATTGCAACATCAAAGTGCAATGTTCTTTTAATAATCAAAGATAAACTAGGTGTGCTAACATTTAAAATGTATGCCCAAATGAAGCAATTGTCATCTTCAGAACAGTTTTTAAACTGTTATCTATAGTATAAGAATGACTTTTGAACATCAGGCAAAGAAGGAAAAAAATCTCATAAAGTTATTTGTCCAACATGTCACAATAGATTAGAATTGTGATGTCTTGCCATGTCTGAAATTACAACAAAATAGCAAAAGTATTTGGAAAAGTTTACATCCTTTGGGATTATGGATGCTCATAACTGGCAAATGAGTACCTATCTTTGCCTGAGGGACATTTGCAATAAAGAAAACAGGCTTTTGGAAGTTTAAGCACCCTAAGAAGATTGATTTACAAGGTATGATATGAGCTTGACTAATTCCCTTGAGTTCTGTGATGCAGTGTCAGCCTTGTTTATTATATAATGTTTCAGTGCTTATGATATTCACCCCAGAAGTAAACAAAATTCATGGGACTTCTATCATTCTAATTTGATATGAAATAAAAGTTTCAACATCTTAAAAATGTTCATTAAATACTTGCCTGCTGACTATTACAAAAAAATACACATCCCATCCCTGACCTAAATTGTGGGCCACTGTGTAGACACTGCAAACTCAGAACAGGTCTGTTAGATGCCAGAATAAGGCTTAATAGAGCTGCAGGAAGGCATACAGGCATTTAATAAGGATGATATATCAGCATCACCTTTGCTTTTTTTTTAATCAATGAGTTTGTGATATAAGATACTTAAATACTGCATGAAACAAAACCTCTGAATTTACCTTTCACAGATAATGTCCCAAATCCAAGATTACTGACACAGTCACTCATGTTGTGGCCTTTTGTATTGGATCCATGGATTTTGTGCATGTGATGTCCGACTGCTCAGTTTGAACTAGAAGAGAGGGAAAATCAATAGCAGATTTCCAGAAGGTAATATAGATACTTTGAAAGCCAGGGAGTCTTATTTTGACCTTATATAAGCTGTGATTCAGCAGAGTAATTAGATGACTTCTTAGTTTAATCATATAAATGTTGCTATGCTATTCCCATCCATTAAAGCATTCACTTGTCTAGAAGCAAGCACGTTAAGTCATTTGCTGAATGAAGTCTAAGACTAGCTTATTTGCATGAATTTCAATCAACCAAACTGCCTTTTTCTGGTTCTTTTTCAGTAGATGGCTTTACAAGATCTTCGTTACTTTCTAATTGCCAAAACTGCTGTTGACTATTTTGTCTGTTACTGACAGGTTGTTTTAAAGCAGCTCAGTTATTTAAAACAATCATTACTTTATTCCTTTTCCCATTTATTAGTTTGGCTAATCTTGTCTTATTATTTTTCCACCAATATATGCTGTGGCCAATCTGATTGTCTCTAACCCTCTGACTACATTAAGTCACTCACCAGTCTGGCTGCTTTTCAGCCTTGGAGGTCTCAGTTTATTTCTGTGCATGTATTCTTCACATCTCACAGTATTACCAATTTTTAACCCTTAGCTCTTCAATTATCATTATTTGAACTCCTGCTATAAGACTGAATTTCCCATTTTTAATATGTTCGTCTACATGAATACTGAAATGAATATAAATGTTCACTTGCTAGAAGAGACAGGCTTTACAGAGAAAATTTAAGAAATGAGAAAAAAAATAGCTAAAATAAACATTCCTTAAAGTTTTCAGCCTACAAATCTGGCAAATTTGGAGACTTAGCAGACCTTGCTACATCTTTAGTCATATATTACACTCTATTCTACTATACAATCATAATGTTGTATGCAGGGACAAGATTTACATTTTACCTAACATTCGTTGTTGATACTAAGCATCTACCCTGGAAAGTGTTTGAGTTTCTTAATGCATTGACTATAGAATTCAGACAATGTCATGGGTTCAGCAGCAGCAGTCATTTTTCTTTAAGCAGTAGCTGGTGTAGCACTGTGTTTTGGATTTT
>JASSUY010049169.1:0-19703 GCA_032466535.1 Forpus xanthops
AACTTAAACAGGGGAAGTTTAGATTGGACCTGAGGAAGAAATTCTTTCCTGTAAGGGTGGTGAGGCACTGGAATGAGTTTCCCAGGGAAGTTGTGAATGCTCTGTCGCTGGCGGTGTTCAAGGCTGTGTTGGACATAGTCTTGGGTGACATGGTTTAGTGGGAGGTGTCCCTGTCCCTGGCAGGGGGGCTGGAACTAGATGATCTTAAGGTCCTTTCCAACCCTAACTATTCTATGATTCTGATTGAAAAGGTCAAGGATTTTACTTATCTAGGAGGATTTTTGCCATTGACTATAATGAGGTCAGGATGTCACCTTTCATGTGAAATTTCCACCTCTTGATATATTTGTATAGAGCGAAACATACGATTTCGAGGAGAGCTTTTGAAAGCCCTGTTCAAGGTTTGCATCTACTGAAGACATGTGGCATGTAGCACTAGGGGATGTTGTTTAATGGTGGATTTGTCAGTGTTAGGTTAGCTGTTGGACTTGATCTTAAAGGTCTTTCCTACCTAAATGATTCTATGATAGTTATCTCTTTCTCAGCCAGTAGAAGAACTGGCAGGGGGGATGGAAGTTGGTATTGCAGCTAGCAGAAGTTAAGTGCTCATTTAGTCACGTAGGCAACCCAGAGATGCTGAAACAATTTATACAGACCATCAAAGCAGTGGAGGAATTACAAAAGTGTATGAAAAAAAATTTTGATGGCTATTTGCCATCTTTTGTCAGTTATCTTTAAATGTTTTTAATAGATTTTGTCATGCACTCTAGGTACACTTTCCTGACATCAAAGTAGCTGCATGCTTCTTTCCCCTCCATTCTTAATTTTTCTCAGTGATGCCTAAATATGTTTGTAGCTTCTTCAGTGTATTCTGATTACATGCAAATAGTGCATACTGGTATGCGTAGAAATTTTTTTTTGATGTCTGGCAAACGAAATCCTTTCTCTCTAGGCTACAAAATAGCAACACAGCTGCTTCTACAGTTTCACTGCAGTTTTTATGTATAGATTGCATGTGAGAAACGTGGAGGTGCTGATTAACTTAGTAGTGACAAACATTATGATTTCTGATCCTGCTTCCCATTTACTTACCCTCAGAATGGTCATCCATGCTTTTGGGGGAAGCTGCTGGGATGTTTATTGCCTGTGAAATTTGTATGCATCATTTCTCCTTTCATTTCTGTAGAATGTTTGTATTGCTGTCTTTGTAAGGAGAGGCTGGGCTGGGAGAGAGAGCAGGAGACACAACTGTGAGTCTGTCTTTTTCAAGTGACATTTGGACTGTAACTTGGGTTTTATGCATAGAAATGTCAGATCAAAATACACTTCTGTATAGATCATGATGCAACATAATAAATCCATTACTGTATTAAGAAAAGAATACATGTATTTTAGTACAGGAGAGAGAATGAAAAGGCTAATGAAAAGGCTTTTTTTTTTTTTTTTTTTTTAATTTGAGGCCACAGAAATATAATCAAAACAAATGAAAAGTAATAAGTAATCCAGATTAGAAAAAAATATTTCAGATTCTGCTGGCTGACTCTGATGAAGGACAATTTTCTTGCATGAAATTGATTAACTATATGTTAGGTAAGCTGACGTATTTCTTTTAAAGCATCATACAATTGCTTCTTTTTCAGGTTCCTGTTGCTGTAGTATGTATACAGTGATTTTATATTACTCTTCTTCATGAAAAAGAGCACTGTATAACTTCCTGCTACAGATAGCTTAAAATCAAGCTAATGAAAAGACCAAAATCTGTCATTTTGGTGCATAGTTATCATTTTGGTGCATAAAGTGAATGGGAGCTGCATAGATTGCCAAGGACAAAACTGATGTCTAATTTATCCTGTTTTGTTCAGATTTATTTTTTTATTTCTTTTTTTAAGTCCAACATCGTGAAGAGATGTGGAATACGTGCAAGGCACACATAAAGCACAGGCAATGACTCTTCATCTTTAAAGCAGTTACTGAACATCAGTGCACTGATCTGTCAGGTTTTGATATGCAGGCTGTTTTCCTCTTATTGATAGACTTTATCCATTGATGTTGGTGCTTCAGTTAGATAAGGGAATAATTACCTATATTGATATTAGTGGAGCTGATATTACTGACACATGTCAAGGTAAATCAGATGAGAATCTGACTCCTGTCAGGTTACTAGCAACTCAATCTAATTATAGTGAATTAAATGTAATTGCATATCATCATTCAGTCTCCAGAATTTTAATAGTAATTAGATTTTCATACTTCATGTGATTTTCAAAAATCTGAAGCATAATGTAAATTCTGTGAAACTTGTATGAATTTAAGTTTCTTGAAAAACTAAGCACTGTTTAAAGGAAATTACCCATTTTGGTCAGGAAGCTTTTGTCAGAAACTACTACTAAAGACATAGAATCATAGAATCATGGAATGGTTAGGGTTGGAAAGGACCTTCAGATCATCTAGTTCCAACCCCACTGTCATGGGCAGGGACACCTCACACTAGACCATGTTGCCTAAGGCTCTGTCCAGCCTGGCCTTGAACACTGCCAGGGATGGAGCATTTACCACTTCTTTGGGTGACCCATTCCAGTGCCTCACCACCCTTGCAGTAAAGAACTTCTTCCTTATACCTAACATGAACTTCCCCTGTTTATATTTGAACCCATTACCCCTTGTCCTGTCACTACAGTCTGTGGTATGCAGCTGTGCCTGGGATTGCCCTGACCCAGGCATAGGACCTTGCACTTGGCTTGTTTGAACTTCATGAGGTTGACATTTGTCCACCTCTCAGTTGTGTCAAGGTCCCTCTGGATAGCATCCCTTCCCTCCAGTGTATCAGTTGAACCACATAGCTTAGTGTCATTGGCAAACTTGCACAGGGTTAATGTAAATAATCAGTGTATAATTCTCAGTTTTTTATCTCTTTTATTAGGTACTAAAATACTTTATTATGTAATACAAAATTACAGACATTTCATATTTTGTTATAAAAAGAGGTACTGCAAATAATATTTCTGTTTGAAAGATGACTGCTTTATCTGAGTTCTCTAGGTTTACAGTTGTGTAGAATAGGGTTGACTGTGGCATCATTAGAACTGCAAATGTAAATACAATTTTTATGTAGAAGATAGCTGAAGAAATAATTGTTTCGGAATCAGGACTTCATATGGTTCCAAACATTTTCTAGCTGGTTAATTGTTTTAAGCGAAAGTGATACTGTGCGTATGGGCAGTAAGCATTTGATGCTACATTGTAAATGGTACTTGAAATAAGTTACGTTTCATTCTGCATCAATCTTCAAAATATGTATTGATACAACAGTAATAAGAGTGTTACCAGAAGAAATAAAGGGAAGTTTAGAGGAATGAATTATTATTATTATTTTGGAATTATTATTTGAATTTAATAATTTGAAAAGAGTATGAAATTAATATCTGAAATTATTATTTTTATTTTGAAATTTTTTTTTCAGTCTGGAATAGATGAGGGAGTCATTTGGTTTAGGAACTGCAAAGTTACTCATTGTTGTGGTTCCCACTTCCTACCAGTAACAAATTGGTATCCTGTTATTTCACTATATATTGATATTTTTTTTTGCAATACATCCAAAAATTAATAGCAGCTTTGCGTATTTTGTTGTGGTTCTGTAGTAAAAGGAGAAAAAATAGCCTCCATCCTAAAAAATTCGTATGAGAATAAAGCCAATAAAAAACTTACTGATTTAAATGGTAATGAATATTTCTGGGAAGCAGATGGAGTCTTTGGACTTGGGATATAAGGGCTGACACAGGCAACTGGATTAGAAATGATCATACTGGCAGAAAACAGCTAGAAAATACTAAGAGCTCACCAATGTCTCTGACAGAGAAGTATCACCTGGGAGCAATAGGAAGTGAATATGTAATCAAAGAACTCTTCATGTCTATCCTGTCTGTAACCTCACCCTGGAAGCTGCAAGAAGAGGTCACTACAGACCTCTTCTTTGTGGCGTGGTGTCATGGACCTACTACAGAGAGTGTAATTTTTTAGTCTCTCTCGCTTGATCGAGAGCCATAGCAAGGGTCATACCAGGAGATGTGTAAGATGTAAGACTTGAATAATTTTTTGCCTGGATAGGCAGTAGCATCATATAATAGATTAGCCTGATTTTTTCCTGCTTTTTTGAAGGGCTACTCTATGTTAATGTTGAGTTCCTGATTAGAAGTCCTCTTTCATGTCCCAGTGAAAAGAAACTAGATTTAATAGTATGATAGAATTTATTCACTCATCAGTACAGAATTCCTGGAATGAAAAAAAGATCAGCAGAACAGCTTTCTGTGCAAGATTGTAAAATCTGCCATTTTGCTATAGAATGGGGTATATGTTCCTTTTTTTTTTCTTATTACTGTCATGCAGAAGGTAATTACGTCTTTGTGTATAAGCGCTAGAGACAGTCTGGAGTCAATTGAATAACTGAAGTAAAGAAGCTGAGGCAAAGAAGGCACTTTCATCGTGTCGTGTTTTAAGAACAGTGAGCTATGAAGAAACTGGCCTCACCTAGAAGAAAGAGCTAAGCTCTACATTCTTTTACAATCATGTTAAATGCAGTCAATTTCAATTGGATGTTTCTGTAGCAAAGGAACATTTTTTGCATGATTTATGCAGAAAGAATGTTTGTTTCTCTATGATCTTATTCAAATTTCAGTAACCCTCTAATTGCTATGTCCAGTGGGCATAAAAACTGTTCAGGTAAAGCAGAAGGCTGTGACTATGTCTAGGCATGTAGAGTTTTATCCATGATTGCTTCATGAAGGCTGGGATTTTTCTTCCTACACAGGAAAATGTTAGATGCTACTCTAAAACTATGCATCTGAATTCAATTGTGGTGAAGTTGCTCTTGATTAAAGGACTAATTTCCCTATGCATGCACCTTTATATCCTCTGGATGCTTAGGCCTATATCCCAAGCCATTTCATCTCTCTGAAGGCCCATCTAGACATCTAAGCATTCTTAAGCATTCAAGATGCTGGCACTATTGTCCAGCAATCCAAATAATTTTCTACATTTTTCTTCCACCTTCTGACTACTACACTGCGTCATATCCCATAGGGAAGGATTTGGAGGCTAGGAATATTTCAAGGTGCCTGTGCACATTGTCTCTTCTCAAACCCATTTTCGACTAGCTGGTTAAAGCAAAGATAAGAGGAAACATGCTACCCAAGGAAAACAGCTGGCCAGTATATTGGCCTAGTGGCTATGTAGTAATGTGTGATCACAGTGGTGTTACCTGTGTGCACTAAAGGGAATGCACTAAGCCAATATTGAAACATTTTGTGCTGGTACAAGACCTTCTTAAACATAGTGGTGCCTCTGAGAGTAAGGATGTTTTCTTTACCTGTATTTTTCCACACCGTTTTTTCCTCAGTCTGCATGGCAGACTGAGTCCCAATCTGTCTCTTGACTTTTAACAGAAAGCTCTCTACCAGCCATAGGCACCCAGCATGGACAAGTCTTAACCTATTTCTTTCCCCTCTTCCTCGCCTGAACAATGCAGAATTTTTTATTACAGGCCTCTTAATGACACAGAATCAAGAGGGACAACTTGATCATAGGAGACACATGAAAAGAAAGAAGAAGGGTTCATCTTCTCCCAAGGCAAATCCTACCATGCTCAGCATCCTAATCATAGAAACCCACTCAATAATGAATGCATTCTTCCAAGTCACAAGACATCCAACAGCCGCTGGTCAGCTCTGTGTGCAACTTCTAATGCTTCTTGTTCAGCTTTCATGAAACTCCAGCTATAGGTCAGGAGAATGTCTCTATGTAGTCAACCACTAGGAAGCAACACAGCCTTGACATACTGAAAACAGCGAAGCTTCAGCAGCATCCCACCATTGCATACAAGTCATTACTAGCTCACAGTACAATTCTGGACAAGCAGAGTACAAAACTTGGAGACCACAGAGAGGTGCAAGTGTCTGCTCTAGTGTCTACTGTAGCTGTAGCTCCAAGCCTAGCCAGAGATACCAGTGCAGTATGCTTTAGCAGTGTGTGTGCGCCTACCGTGGGCTGTCAGAAGTTTAGGGTTCGGATTTCTTTCTCAAGGCTGTGGTTCTCCAGGTTGGTAACTTGCCACATGATTCTGATCCACTGCATGCTCATGACCAGGAGAATGTTTGGTGTGTTTAAGATGCAGGGGAGTGAACTGGAGACAGTATTTGTGGTCTTTGGCTTTGCAGACTGTGAAAGACATCCTGCACAAGGGACCTAGGGAAAAAAATGGTTTAAAGCAAGGTGCTTATATGCCATTTTTGTGTGTTTCTAGGTTGAGCTGAATAAATGGATTGAAACACTCTTGATTCAAGTCCCCCTCCTTCAGACTGGAGTGGACATGAGAAACTAGCAGTCGTGTGCTCTTTATGACAGTGCTGTTTCATCTGTCCCAGTCATATTCAGGAGAGAGCTGACTTAGCAGTGCTACACAGCTGAGACAGCTGTGTTTGGTCTGAAATCAAGCCCGGAGGTCCCACTGTGTTTTCCTGTTTTGCATTTCTGAAGTAGTTAGGTGTCTACTGAGCTGCAGGGAGTTCCATTAGAGAAAAGAATGCTGGGAGAACTGGAGTATCTAGAGCTGTACTCAAGAGGTTTTGGTGGTGCTTCACTGTAGTGGTTCACTGTCTGCTTTGCATAGTGGAGTTACAATCCCTTGTTTCCTTCTTGTTCTGCAGCTGGGTATGTTTGTATGTAAAAGTTTTCATCATCTCTTCCTGTGAGATACAGGTGGTAAGGAAGGTACGAATTCCCCCAATTTTGGGGGCAGACAATTGGGTAGCATGTAGAGTCTATCACAACTGGCTTTCTCTTCTGCTGGATCAGATTAAGCTATCTGTGTATGTATCCATCCTGGAACTTTGGCTTCTCTGCAGTAATTTTTATGTAAGAGCAAGTTTTGAGGTGATGAGTGGGAAGGGACAGTTCTCACTTCTTCAGGTGTCAGCTTCCATGTTTGTACCGCTTGGCCAGGTTGTCTGGCAAATATCTAAAAGAGAATACGTCCTCTAGGCGGAACCTACATATCTTTATCTTTAGAGTTCCTTTCTGTCCAACTGGCAAAATTGGTAGACAGATGTTGCAGGAAGCCCCGGATAGTGCTCACAGTGCCTGGATACCAACCTTTTTTAAATTCCAAATGTTTTCTTCTCCTATAGTATCTGACAATATTCATGGATCCAATGTAGGACCATGAAATTTTACTGGTAGCGCAGTTGTACGTATACATGTGGCCTTCCAAATGTAGTCACATGTGGCTTCCAGATCTCCCTGTTGCTCTATATATCTACCATCCTGAGCTGTGCAGAGGGATTTTATTTAAAAATGAAGTGTCTGTTTCCCTGATTTTCACACACAACTTTTCAGACACACAAACAAGAGGTTTGCTAAGGGGAGGGCTACATATTGGGGTTGGCAATGTGGCAGCAAATATTTTTTTAGCTCTTTCAGTGAATGTTTTTCCTAGAAAGTTGCCTTTTAAATGATATCACCATATTTCTTCCTGAATTGAACATTTGAGGAAGTAGGTGAACATAGAGTATTCAGCAAGTTCTGCAGAAAGTAACATCCATAAAGACGTAAGTGAAGAACTTGCTAACAGCACTGCTGCTTCTCCGCAGTTCAAAGTGGAAGTAGCCTGGTATCGCTTTGAAGGGATTGCTTCTCTGTTCAGAGTGGTCATAACAATTCATCCTTCCTCCTGTGGTATTTATGGATCCCTTCTGTCAAATCTCATTGAGACTAGTTACGCCATCAAATGTAGGTAGGAAGACAGGTTATAATGTGGAAAATAAAAGGACCTCAGTTCAGCTTTTAAAATTGGCATAGATGAGTGACAGACCAAAGCTTTCTGGGCTTAGGTCAGGCTTATGCATGTAAATCAATTAAGACTCTTAAACAGTAATTTGTGGTTCTTAACTGTTTTCACACATTGATAAGGGGAAATTCACCTACAGTTGCTATGAAATGAACAGTAAGCTTACAGACAGATGAAAAGACCCCAACAAAACAGTAATTCTTTACCTCTTTTTTCTAAGTGAGCTTTAAATTTTCTGGATGATTGATTGCTTTCTAAAAAAATGCAACTTTGTCTTTCAAATTCCTCTTTCAACCTATCTGGTTTAGAAACTCTGATTCCTCCCAACTAATTTCTCCTTCCCGCTGTGTAGTTTCTTGAGTGGATTGTAAAAGCACTCACACTGTAGTCACTCTTCCCCAGAATAGTATCCACAGCATCTTTTTCTTTGTATCACAGTTATACCTCTGATGAGTCCCCATCACACTGACAGGGATTACTTTTCCAGTGTTTGTATCTTAAATTCTCAGAGAGGTTTCACTTTTCTCTCCAGGTACTTCTGCAAATCATAGGAAGACGTTTTGTCTTAGAATTCTTAAACATAGTATTTTCTGTAGAAGTGTTTATATACCTGCAATTTTGAGTATTGCACCTTTTTTCATTTGATTCATTTCAAAGGGCTTTAAACTGGACTTCTTTCTTTCTAAAATACATGTCATAGCCTTTTAAAATCAAATCACTGTAATTGAAAGTAATGGACTTAGAAGAAAAGTATATATAAAACAGTGTTAAGTAAAGCCATTTTTGCTAAATATTTTAAGTTGTTTTTTATTAAAGCATGTGGTGTGACAATTTTGGAAAAAGAATGAAATATATTATTACAATACCTAAATGCAATATTATTGAATGCAGTATGTTTGTATATACATGCACTATGTATAGAACTTAATTTCTTGCCTTTACATTTTGGTTTTTTATGTATTTTCACATTTATTTTAAATGCTGACTAATATAAAGGAGTGGTGTCATGCATGTAGCATCAGCAAATGGAATGCTGTAAGCAAGTCATAGTCAGTAACTAAATCAATCCTCAGAAACCTTTAGAAGAATACAATGATATTACCTAGTGTTATGTTAAAGGGGGAAAATAAGCTCCTTGCTTTATTAGAAGGGCCAGGAACGGCTCCAATATGCAACTACCAGTCCGGCCGCGTTTGATCCGGATTCACTGGTACTGCACCACACTGCCCAACACAATCAGCTGCAACTCTCAATCCGGCTGTGTTCAGGCATTTGAGCCTTACTGATCTGGATTCACTGATAGTGCACCACATTGCCAGTTCAATTGTGCTCATGAACCCTCATGGCCACACTGAGACATGGGGTTGCGTTCAGCGAGGAAATTGCAATTGGCTGCCAAAACAGTGCAGTTTATTGTGATTGGCTACCAAAACAGTGCAGTTTATTGGTGCAACAGGTACAGCTTCTTATGGATTGCTGGTGATAAATACTGTCTGCAAAAGCACGTGCGAATCATAGTTGCATGAATATAATCGATGCGCTCGATCAAGTTAACACAGCCTGGCTCTAAAATATAAAGATAACAGTAAAAGTAACTCTATAGAGATTCTAAGTTTTCCTGGGGAAGCACTGGATATGGTGCAAGTCTTACCCACAGGCGTCCCTATGGCCGGGGGAGAAAGGTCCAGCCTGTCGACTGGTCTCAGGACTCTGCTGATGTTATCTTCCTTGACTCGTCAATGCTGGTATCTTTCCCGATATCCCCCTCTCTCGAGTCATTTTATATTATTTTCACCTTCAAGGTGGAGCTTGAGTGACTCTACTCATACATACCTTTATTATTTATTATTGGTGCAAATCTCTCTCACTTCAATTTTAAAGGTATATGACTCCAAAAATGCAGAGTGTATGCTCAGAGAGGGATGATCTCATTTTGGAGGGGTCACATTGGAGATGGGAGTGTATTTTTGCATGTAAATGCATTATAATGACGTTATAATGAAGCAAAGTTCACACTGAGGATGGCATTCTGTCAAATGATGACAGGCTACTGGCTCAGGGTAACACGTATGCAGCTTATCCGTTTCTTTTACCACCTAGTTCCCATCTTTAGGACAGAGAGTAGCCGCAAGGTCTCCATCCCGCTCCATCCTCCGTCTGTGTTGCCACAGGAACTGCTGTGGCGTGCACATTCCTGGCATACCAGGTGTGGCTGCGTCTCACTCCAAGAGGACCTGGAAGTCCGTTTTTCCCTTATGTGTGGTCAATGCTGCATTTCAAATATAAGTTTAATTCCACATTTCCTAATTATTTCACACGTAGACAGCAAAACTCTTAATTTTATTTTGTGAGTTTAGTCTTCTTTTATGCTCTTTTTTTTCTTTCTGTCCTAGTGATGAATATGACTCATAAGAGATGAAGGAACCCTTTGACATTCTTATGTTTCAGCAACAGTGGAAGTGCTGTAGTCAAAAAAAACCCAACCCAACACAGATGAAGGCAAATCATTGAATTTGGTGACATCAGTGGGTAGTGTTGAAAAGCGGACTTTTAAAAATCAGAATATTTGGATTGATGGCTGGGGAGCACATCTAAACAGGTCCATCTTTGTTATATTATTATCAAATATAAGTAAGTATTTAGACATATACCTATAGCCTATATTCAATTTATTCCTGTGTTGTAGGTTCATACGGATTGACATAGATAGCCTGGCAAAATATTATCTTTATCCAATCTGGTTAGAGAAACCGAGGTTGAAAGTGGTGCTGGATGAACACCTAGGACACTCAAGCAGTTGGTTGCATATCATCTGGAGTGGGAATGTGCCTGTAAAGAAAGAAATTATAGAAAGTTGTTAAAGGTTAATCTGAGGAAGAAAAATATCAACACTGATTGTAGGTAACACTAAAATTGTGTAAAAAAAACTATATTGGGAAGGGAGTTGCTGAGGCAACTACCTAATGAAATCAAAGGGAAAGGGTTAAATCATGGAATCATAGAAAATATGAAGAAATAGGCAATTTTGGGCTAAATTGGTAAATGATGTAACTACCAAACAGCCTATATTATAAATAGCTCAAAAATTTTCACAAAGCACAGTAAAATGATAGAATAGTCACTTTGTAGCCTTCAAGAAGTAGAGATAAAATAAACTTACATTAGTGGCTTATCTCAAGGGAATGATTTTTGCCCTTGACCATCCATAAATTCCTGGCTGGGGTGTTTGCATATTATTACTTTGCAGAAGGACAGTTCATTACTTACTGGTAAGAGACCACTTACTCATTAATTCTGTTATTTGATATGCATTATAGTCCCGTGTCTAAGAAACATAAATTCTTAAGTGGATTGTTTTCACTCCTAAACACTTCCATATGTTTTTGCAACATTTCTAAGTTCTGTATGGCTTAGTAGCTTTCCATATGACTAATGAAGATTTTAACAAACAAAATAGAAAAGGGCCAACTTGTACTTGTTAGTGCAGAATCATAATCAGGCATACATGGTTGGTTTGTAATAGTTCAGCAACAGAAGAATGTTTCAAAGAGAAGACACATGAAGATGATTAGTAAGTACCACAGTGATGTGAGGCTGTCCCACTGCAGAAGCAGTGAAGTCATATGAAGACCTCAAGTATATACTTTAGTTTTTCTTATCACAAGGGGCACTGATATTGTCTAATTTTAGTAGCCACTTACACTGAGTTACAAAGAAGAAATAAAGGAGTTTTTACTTGGGAAAAATGGATATGTTGTAGAAGTGTAGTGAGCGCTATATGTTGAAAAACTACCAAACTGACTACAGTTTGTGCAAAAATGAAAAGGTAAAAAATACCTAGCAGGAAGACAGTTACTTTTAAACAATAAAATGTTTTATTAGATGTATATCAGGGTTATAAGTAACTTCAAGATTCATATTGTAGCAATTACAAAGGCTACAAAATTAGCATAATTTCTGACTGTGTATTGATTGAAATGAAGAAGTGGAATCAGAAATAGCAATGCATTGTTATAAGTAATGGAGAAGAGACTCAGTTGCATAGTTGTTGCTGCTTTTCAATTTACTTTCCTGAATTTGTTGGAAGCAAATTTTAAAACAACCAACCAAAAAAAACCCAAATGAAAACCCAACTGAAGCAACAAAATAAAACCCACAACCAGGAAGGAAAAAAACCCAGCAAACCTACAAACCAAAACAAAACCCCAAACTGTTACTGAGTTTACACATGATACTGAATATATTTGATTCACAAAACCGTGCTGTTGCTTGGTCAGTTGAATAAATATAAAACTTCTTGCATTTCAATTTCAGAATTTTCATGCACCCTAGCTATTTCAGGTATCTTTCTGTGTCTTTCTTTGGCAAATTTGAAGATACCATGTCACGGTGAATTCTTCCTACCTTCATCTCAGTCCTAGAAAGCAATCATTATCTTGAGAATTCTATTTCAAATATAAAATAGTTTATAATAATTTATAGTGAATAAAGTAAACTTGCTGCCTGTCTGTGTAGAGACAATATATTAGTATCTGGTCTTTAAGAGTAAATGACATTCAGTCTTAAAATTTCCATTGAGTTTACAGATTAATTTGCTCACCATTTCACTTGCCCTTTAGCAAAACAATTGGCTTGCAAGCCTGGTACTGTTTTCTTCCAGCTTCTGCTATGAGTTTTTTCATCCCCTGGATACAATGACTTGAATCATCAGGTTTATCTATATGCGCAGACCACGAAAGCTGATGAATGGTTGAATTAGTTTTAAACTGATTTTGATTATAAAGTGTCTAGATATATATTTGGATTCTTTCATTTCTCTCTGATTTAGTGTTATATTAAGCCCACTGATTTTAAACTGAATCAATGTAAACTTTGTTTCTAAATGTTCCTTCACTTTTTGACTGATTTAGCTAAAAATAATTTCAAATCATGTGTTTTTCTTCAACGCTGCAAATTTTCGCATATGCAAGCTTTCAGCTAGGGGTTCATTTTTGTGTTCCTTATTCCTTAATTCTTCCTGAAGGAAAAACAGAAAGCCCAGGAACTTAGTAGTGATTTGGAGAAATGTCAGCTAAGCATAGTTAACTTCCTCACCTTTACAAACTGTATTAGTTTCAAAGATTCTATTTGACAGCAGCCTTATTTTAGCACAAAATACTTTTTTGGAGGCAAGGTCAATACATGTTGTGCAACATCATTTTGATGGCATCTGCTGTACAATTTATGTTAAAATTAAATTCTGTAAAGACAGAAGGCTCAGGAGGATCTCATCAAAGTGTATAAATACCTAGAGGGTATGAAGATGGAGCCAGTAGTGTCCGCTGACAGGACCAGCAGCCATGGGCACAAACTGAAACACATCTGAACATTAGGAAACACTTTTTTGCTGTGAGGGTGACTAAACACTGGCACAGGTTGCCCAGAGAGGTTGTGGAGTCTCCATCCTTGAGTTATTCAAAAGCCATCTGGACATCATCCTTGGCAGCCCTGTAGGCAGCCCTGTTTGAGCAGGGAGGTTGGACCAGATGATCTCCAGAGGTCCCTTCCAACCTCAGCCATTCTGGGATTCTGTGATAACTAAATCTGTAAATTTAGTGGGAAAGCTGACACCCAAGGCTGTGGTAATATTGGGGAAAATGGTTAGATGGGTAAATAAGGTGATGAGATTGAGCACGTGAGTAGTATGATGATGACTTGTATAGGAGAAAGGCTGAATTCATGGTGGTCAGTTGGAGGCTGTTTTGAGAGGATAAGATGAACATAAAAAAGTGAGTTTTGGGAGATAAACAGATGAATATAGTTATATTTGAAGAATGTTCTGATAGATATTGTGGGTGTTGTTAAGAAGTGACATGCTAGAAGAGTGCGATTTATGTCAAAACAGTACAGGTGCTTAGCTGGAGAGTTACTTGGGTGTAAGATGGAGTGTACAGAGAACTACTGAATTTGGAGATGTTACCAGCTCAAGCCAGCTCGTATCTGAAAAAAACTGCGTTACAGCCTTGTGTAATTCATACTGCAATATATGTAGGACCTGATCTTGAGCATTTCGGTATTTCAGCTCATTTTTTCTATTATTTTTTTCTGTTTTGTTTGTTTTGTTTTGACTTCCATTTGTTTTTAATCACAGCGTTAACTTAGAAGTTTCTGCGCTTGATACATCCATTACATACTGATTAGGTGTTTAATGATGTTGATAGTAACAGGCTTAGGTTTATTAATTCCTAACCTAATAAGATTATTTGTAACAGTCAATTTACAAACTATGTTTTTAAATGCCAGCAAGATGTAGTAGCGTTTAAGCCTAAGTTTGGGATGTGGTAGTTTTAATTTCTCTACGTATTTATTTTTGCTAATTCAGTTCCTTTTTTGGTGGTATTATGTAGTGCATTTCAGATACTAAACTTGACCTTCCTTATGTAACACAGATGTGTTAACAATTACTCTGTCTCTTTTTAGAAGCACACAGGTGTCAAATATTGCACTATAGCTGAATAGCAGCCTGGGGTTTTTTGTTTTCTGTGACTATGCTGAACTTTTTCTTGGTTTTTTTTTGCTTTTTTTGGTAAAGAGTAAGGTGTGTTCCTAACTTCATGTTCTTGATTATTTTTTGGATGACTGGGAGCAAAATTAGCCCTTGTTAGATTAGGTTTTTAAATCTTACAAAACTTTGTAGCTGCACAAACGTAGTTAATGAGTTCCAAGAGGCAGATAAAGACTGCTTAGATTGTGGATAGAATAACCTGTAATAAGCACACTGACCCTTTCCAAAAGTCAAGTTTGAATTAATAGTAGGCAGACTGCTTGAAAGGGCTAAAGTAAGCCAGTGCAACAGCTTGTATGTATAATATGGAAGAAGGTGTGGGAGATAGGGAAGTAGAATATAGAAATTAAAGCACTGAGGTTCATTTACTGTGCTACATATGACTGGAGCTTGTAAGAGCAATGTAGTTAACCAGCAATGTATGAAAAGTGGATTTAGTGTGTCTAAATAGGAGAACCAGAGTAAATCTTTCATTCCAAGCTGCTGCATGTTTTATGCTTTTGGCACAATTTTAGTCTAACTATCTACTGTTCTACCATAATCAAAGCAACCTGTATGGCTGACCCTACCTAAAAGTGGGCCTAAATAAGGCCAGTATTTTGTTGTCTTAATCTCAAGAGAGCTTTTACATAGGAAACTTGTAATGGCATTAGAACTATTTTTTGTTTCTAAACAAATGGATTGGTACTGAATATATGAAAGTGATATGAAGGGAGTGTTCTGCTGAAGACGATATGAAGGCAGTGTTCTGCTGAAGACGAAAGGCTGCTGTTATCAGTAACCTCTCCCTCACCCCCACCTTTTTTTTTTCTGTTTTAGGAAATGTGTAAATAAATAGTTTTCTTTGAAAGACTCAGGTTCCTCTTCCACTCGCTAAATTTAATTGTTAACTTCATATGATGATAGACTAGGAAATTTAGGATTTCACATAGTTGGCCCAAGCCACAAGACACTTTCAAAAATACTGACAGTAAAATTTAACTTGTTCAGTGTATAGAAGAACACTTTCAGTGGTTAAAGTGTTTGAACAAGAGATGGCTTTACTGAAGTAAAACTGCTGCATTCTTGGTGCTGCCTCTGTATTTAAAGGGGTAGAGGAAGGGAGGTGCCCAGTTTCTAGATTAACCTAGAAAGCAGAAGTCTAAATCTTGGATTTTTTTCTGGATCTTATTGTCCAAGAATGGTGTGCAAACTAGGAGAATTTTTCTTTTTGGCCACTTTTAACATTTGTCAGTGATAACGAGAGATGCATCTTTTGGGTTTTTCTATGTATTAAAATGAAAAAAAACTCCAACTTTCTAATTGTAACTGAACAAAGTTAGTGGACTAATGCCATAAATGTGTAGCTGTAGCATCTGCACAGTTATTTCTTACCTCTGAGAAGTCAAAAAAGGCTGCGTGTTGTTAACTTTCATCAGCAGGGGTCAAAAAGAGCTATGATATAATTTTTACTTTTCTATCCTGAGCACACAAAGTAGCTGCATTATATCAAACCATAGGTTGTGAATACAAGCTGCAAATGTCCTCTGAACATTGTGGTTTTTAGACTGAGATAGGGATAACAAAGACAACCAATGCCTTTAAATAGTTTATATTGTAGTAGAATCAGAAAGAGGTTGCTTCTTGCTCTAATGTCCTAAGCATTAATAGTGGAAATAATATTTCTACCAGTGAAATAAGCTCCAGAATTCTATATTGTTTTTATTATGGGACTGACCTCATTTTGAGAAAGCAGAGTTGTAGCTTTAAATGCCCCTTTCTCTTAATGGAGGTTTTCCTGTGGCAGGGAAATAATAATAGTACATATTTTTTCATCAAAGCAGCTGCTGTAGTCTGTAATGCATTTTCTTTGGCACTTGCCCACATTTGATTGTGACTTAGTGTATAAACATAGGTAACGAAAGCCTCCCTATACCAAAGAAATGTGTCTTTCTCACTGACAGTGCTAGCTGATATTCCTGACTTGAAAAAGGTATTGTATTATTTGTAAAAATCCTGTAATTTTTCTTTCTGAACCTCTTACCTAATTCTTTTGCTATAGGAAGTGCATCATGAGAAAAAAAAACCACATTTCCGGTGAGTTAATTGTATCTGTTACTTTTCCCTACCACAATTAGTAATAAGTCTAGAAAAAGAGCAGACACAAAACTTTTTCTTCTGGATCTTGGCACATTGGCTTTTTAGTCTGTATGTGAAGATCTTCTGGTTTTGTTAAGGCAAGGATAAAAAAAGCATGAAATCTTCAAAGAGTTGATAGATGCCACTTTTTCTTTATTGTCCAGAATTTGACCGAGGTCAACGAATACTTAAGTGTTATAAAACTGAAGTCGTAAAACATTATGGTAGATTTCAGCAGAATTGAATTTTTATTATTGCATCAATACATATGTTTTCCACTTCCCCTGAGAATGCTTTCCCCCTTCTGAAATGGAGATGTTTTCTGGCTTGCTCTATTTAAACATCAAAAAGGTACATGAAACTGGGGGTTCTTTGATTTGTCTACTGCATGAGTTGCCTTGCACCTCTTTTTATTTATCCTTCCTCCCCCCCCTCCATCATCCTCTCCCAGCTGGTGCTGTCAGAATTTCATTTATTTCTGAATGGAAATTGTGCATTTCTGAACACCATTTTAACTTTTACCTACTGTTTCTTTTCCTTGTCTCTTTATCAGAATAATTGACTCTTTTAGCTGAAGGCATATTTTGGGATTAAGCTCAGTTTCTTAAATCATTTCCTGGCAGACTAGGAAATTCTCTTAACCTTTTCTGTCTCATTTTATGTCTACTGTTCTGTTTCTCAACTTCAGGGTTACTTTTCTTGACTGGCTCTTACAACTGTGTCTTTTTACCTGCCTCTAAGAAATTCGGTTTCTTCCAAGTTATACTGAAACAAAAAAAGAGGGGTTAAAAATGTAGGATGCCAGCTTTATAATGCTTTGGCAGTGATGAAAGGAGATGCCTATTTTTGATCTTCGTAGTAATAACAAAAAGAAAAGCTTTGTAGTTGGTTTAAACTGTACAATGTTATACGGACTAATGCCATATATGTGTAGCTGCAGCATCTGCAGAGCTATGCTTTAGCCCTGAGAAGTCAAAGGGCTGCATGCTGTTAACTTCTGTCAGCAAAGGTTCAATTGTGTGCTTACTGTATTATTTATGGAGTTTTTTTTTTGTAGTAGTGTTAGAAATACTATAAATTACTGATGAGGCTTTTCTTTGGTTCACACTGGTAACTGTATCATCAATATTAAACCTCACACAAACATCTAAAATAGCTTTAAATTTTTAGGAGAAGCATCAACTAGTCTTTCAGCATACTGAAATAAATAAAGCAAAAAAGTAAATGTGAACTTAGAATCATTGGGTGGTTTGGGTCAGAAGGGGTTTTTAAACTTCATGTAGTGCAGCCACTTTTCATGGGCAGGGACATCATTCACTAGACCAGGTTGCTCAAGCCTGTCCAGCCTGAGTTTGAACACTTCCAGGGGTGGGGATTCACAACTTCTGGGCAAGTTGCCTCACCAACCTCATCATAAAAAGAGTCCTTATGTCCAATCTAATAACTGTCTTCCTGTTGGCAAATAGAAGGTTACTTTTGTTTTGTTTCGTTGTCAATTAGTTGCTATGTCACTTATGTTCTTAAATTTAATAATTGACATATTAATCAGAAAAAGTTATAGTCACAAATCCTAGAGATTTTGTCTTAATCTTCCCCAGTCTTTAGCTAGACTAGAGATACATGAAAATAAGGCTTAGGATACAGTTGTCTTGTTTTTTGAGCCTGAAATGACCTGTGATTAGGCTTACTCAGAATCTGAGTGGGCTTTGAAAGGAGATGATGTCACTACACATTTCTTGGGAGACCTCATCCGGTTTTACACGGGCTATTTTAGCCACAGCTTTATGGTTGGGGTTGTTTATGTTCATTAGAAAAATAGCTTCTTCCAGCTGTGGCACAATGTGGCTGTCGTATAATTACTACTTTTAAGCTCAAAATGCTTTATTTATATCGTCAATAAAGCATAGTTGAAGTTGAACAAAGAGCTTTCTCATTGTGAATGTGCCTTTATTTAAACTTTTTATTAAATGCTTTTAATTATTTAGTAATCAAATAGTTTAGGTACGGTCTGCAAGGTAGGGTGTATATCCTTGCTGTTTTGCTTGCTTTCCAGTTTTACGTTGCAACTAACTCTCTTTAGATAAATCTAATTATGAAGGTGTTTATGTCGTAGAGGCAATAGGAATTTGATTACAGTGCTTTTAAATATTAAAAATAGAAATATAATAATATCTCCATCCTAAGTCCAAAAAACCTGGATATACCGTAAAACATTTCAATGTGATATTTATTTACCAGTCTGTGGTATGGCATGCATAATACCCTCAAACATAATGATGCAGCTTCTGTTGAAACCTATTTCTAGTTGAATTTTCAATCTGGTTGATGGTGTAATAAAACAAAAGGAGTTGGAAATCTGCAATGAGGAATCTGCTGCAGGAAATCTGCAGCTGTAGGAGCTGTCATGGACTGCAGACAGGTTGTTGGGATTGTGCCAGAAAAAATAACATAAAATCTATTTCTGTTTGTGCATCTGGATTTACTTTCTATAAGAGTTTGGCAGCAAATCCAAATGTAACACTATATTTTAAATTATTTTCTCTTATGCTTCTTGCCTCTTGTGGGAAAAAAAATCTAGAGCAGCTTTTGTTAACTTCTCTTTTTCTGTAGAAATATGGTTGTCAAAATGACATGCTTAAAAGGCAGGTGACAATTAATTTGGATACATATGCAATTTTTATAAACAAAAAGGTGAAAATTATATTTCTATCATTTTAAAAATTGATTTTTCCTAGAAGTGGACTGTTAAATTCAGTATTGAACTCCTAAATTATTTTCTTTCTGATGCAATTGCAAACCCCACATCTGTTGTTTTATTTTAATTCCATCTTGCTACAAGTTACTTAGAAAAGTTGCTTGTCATATTGCTCGCCACTGAAGTAGGCTGGAAACCCACTTCTGTTCCACCTCCCTCATTTTTTGTGTCTCTTCCTGCCTCTAATGCCTTTGCTAATCCACCTGTGTACTTTTCTAGGAGTCCTAAAGGATTAAGAAGTGTTCTGTTCTGTTTGACATTAGTTTTGCTTATATTAGATTGACAGGTGATTTTTTTTGATTCAGAGTTGCTTCTGCAACCTGAGCTGGGAGCATGAAAGCATGTTTCCTTCACAGGATGACCACCCAAGTTGGTAAAAAAAGATGTGAAATTGCTAAACACTTTGATTATATACCTCCCAAAGTATAGAGCTGGTGACCACACAGGTA